>JACEVL010000526.1:540000-597500 GCA_020284085.1 Aporrectodea caliginosa
AATCCTGGATTCACCGTGATCGCTCCTAATAAAGTCGATCCACGTATATCTCCGCAACTCAAACGATGCTGCTGTTTCCTTCCTTTCTCAGCAATTCTTTTCACCACTCCCTTCACTTGAACTTCACTTCGATCGATACCCTTTACCGGTCTTTAACCGTCCCTGTGTTTCTATCCACCTAGCGTCATTGGTCGCTTAGCAACATAGCACATCACGTGACATTTAAATTACGTTTAAAAGCCTCTTACCTAGTCTAATATTATATTTATGTACCGCCACTACATCTTTTATATATCGCCACTGTAATTGACTAGCTTATACTAGTATTATATTAATTAATTAGTTAAACATGGCATTTGATAAGATTTAATCGCTACATTATCATACGGCATTGGTCTCCGACTGAAGGCAGATTGGGGTATTAAATAGGAAATGGATTTCCTATTGTTAGCAGAGAAGCCAGAGACAATGGCTAGACACACGTAACAATTCGTCACTTGATTTCTGTTCTCGCTATATGTATAAATGCGACAGCAAAACGGCATTGGCTTATAACTACGCCACTGCACGTCCGTACCAGGCAGAGCCATTCCCAAGCCTGGATGAAGGAGGAGGGCGACGCTAATGATCATTGTTATCACACAATGTCGTTTAACTGAAACTTCTACTACATTGGCTTGTGAGTACCTGAAAGCCAACAGTGCACAGCAAGTGCGAGGAGCCCAGGATTTGTCGTGATCACCAATTTAACAACGGAAGTAAAGTTCATATGCTTTTTCCTAATAATTGCAGTCATGCTGAGTCTTTGAGGCCACAAATGTAGCAGAATGCACAGCGGCTATTGCGATATTGACGAGACATTTCTGCTGCAACTCATCGCCTTGAATAGACAACAAATGCTGTTGTTACATATACACATTATGCTACCTACATCTGTAGAACATGTGCATGAACATGCGATATCAATGCATCTCTGTACGCGAACTGCTTGTGAAGCCTGTCCTGCCAGCATCCATTGTGAATCCAAACTTCACTGGAAAGCCAAGCGCAGGGCACCAGATTATTCATGAGCGCTGCGTCTGGTCAGAGAGATGTCCGAGTCTGGTTGTCAGAGGTTAGAGATAACAGAAGACACAAAGCTCATAGTTCCCCGGCAGCGCGGCATTTAGGATGACGAACGAGGAACATCTGCTTATGTTTACTTTAGCATGCATTTATATTGAGCCACTATATATGATGACAGTGTCGAATCCTAGATATCGAACAATTCAGTGTAACAAGGTGACGTCGTATTGTCGTCACGAAAGCAAGAAAGTGTAACCCACGCACACCAGTCATCATCCTCTTACACGTCGCCCAGTGATTGAAGTCTTTGATGTTTACGACAGAAAGTGACAAAAAATTAATTAAACTTGAAAATGGTCTGTGAATAGGAAACCACTCAGAAGCGGCTGAGCGAGCAGACCCCACGACGCTCATATCAATTAAACCGAGTCCTACAACTTAGACCTACGTGCAACACAGCCAAAGACCTTACACCTATTGTAATTTAGATGGAAGTTGGGTATACTCAAGGACTAACATATAAATCATCCACCTATAAGATATACTCAATTCTATAATATGTATATTACATATATGATTCAATATATAATTAGCATGCTGCGTTAATAGTTCGATATAATAGTTGTGCATAATTAAGCCATATACATTAAAAACACATCATAGGATAAAATAAGAGAGAGATATATATTCAGTCATATATGTATATGTATAGATAAGTCGATATGTATGCCCATATTTCTGCACAATTCACTCATAATTATACATATTGTGGAGAACCATCAGGGTGTGACTGATGGAAGGAAGGAAGTATTACGTTTCTACGTGTGTAGGTACACAATCATTAACTTTCATTGGTAGGCCTAATGTCTGGCAAAAACAGACACTTGTAGATAAGAAATGCTCATAATCTGTAAATAGTCTGGTAGTGAACGGGAAGTAAATTCAATTCACTTTCGGTTTCCTAACCATCGCTGAAATGTGGAAACTAGTATTTTTGGACTATTATATGAGGCTCCAATAATTCCTCAAATGGGCGGTGTGCAGAGCATAACTTAGAGCTTAATTGGGCTGCGATATTTCCCTGAGTGGCCTTTTATGGCTTTATGGTCTGGCCCATAGAATTTGTTCTTAGGGGCTTTACGGGGCACCGAAAAGTCCTTAAATGGGGAATCCGTACTCATATTTTGGGGTTCTGTTGGATCTTCGATAACTTCTCCAGAGTGGATACGTACTTGGGCTTGATCAGCTCCAATTATGTCCCAAGTGGGTGATTTATATTTTTGGACTTTACGAGTCTTGGGGACTGATGAGATTGATGTTGCTGCAATAATTTCATCTGCACAAGTGTTAGGCTTACACTGACAGCTCGCCGGTCGATTAAAATAGTCTCTGAGTGTCCTGGCCACATTACATGTCTGATGTTCTAGATAACGCAAGTAAAGTGGTAGGATAGAGGCCTCATGGTATGAGTAGGCTGTTCTTGTTATATTGATTTTCAAGGCTTTAATTCCATTCAGATTTCCGCACAATAGTTTCATGTCTGTCCTTGACTTCCGTCTAAATCTTATCATCCCTGATTTCGTGATTCTCATAGATTCTTATGACATCCCTGACTCAACTTGGACGACATCTTTACCTTTTCTTGGAGGACATCTTTAGTTGTCCTAGCCTAGACGACATCTATTATTGGAAGAGCGCTATATAAACTTTCTGAACGAATGGATGAAATTAACGGAACGTCTGTGACCTTCCACTGGGAACTAGGTCGCGGGAACCACGTTACACATTAGCCCAGTCAAACAAAATCGACAGACAAGAGTCGAACGAAAACAATATCTATCATCTTATCATCTTGCCGCTTTATTGTTAAGTCCTCTTATCATCTTGTGGCTTGATTGCTAATCACATTGGTATATTTATGGGGGGGGGGCTACAGGTTCAAACCCCGCGAAATAAATTCACGAAATTTTTTCTATGCAATTATATATGAAATACATAAAACTGAAGTTTTTCGAAAATTTCCAAAGGAAAACCCAAAAAAACTTAAACCATCTCCGAAAATTTTTCTGGCTACGCCTCTGGCTAACCATCTTGTTATTTAACTGTTAAGATGGTCATAAAGTCGTTCAATTACTTCTGAAGGAAGTACTGTTCGAACTGGTGCATGGAATATAGAGAAAATACTCAACGCAGTGTACAGAAGATGATGTAAGGTAAGCTAACGGAAAGTACGAACAGCCACATTGAGAGATTACAGTAAAGGTCAGTTAAAGTAATTCAGGCTTATGCAAAGTTAAAGTTAAGTTGATTCTTAAGCCGGTATAAAGCAAGAAAAGAGGTTTGGTAGATTAAGAGGAGCGATTCCCTCATTGATTTCTTACACAATCTTTTCACTGGGGTACAGACGAGAGAGAGAGAGAGAGAGAGAGAGAGAGAGAGAGAGAGAGAGAGAGAGAGAGAGAGAGAGAGAGAGAGAGACAGACAGACAGACAGACAGACAGACAGACAGACAGACAGACAGACAGACAGATAGACAGACAGACAGACAGACAGAGAGGGACAGACAAAGACACAGATAGAGACACAGAGAGAGACACAGAGAGAGACAGACACAGAGAGAGAGACAGACAGACAGACAGACAGACACAGAGAGACAGACAGACAGACAGACAGTTAGAGTTAGGTAGTTAGTTAGTTATTATTTTATTGATCATCAATAGCAATGTTACACAGAATGTATTTAATTACTTACATTATCTGCCTCATGTCGGAGCTGAGGTTGGATGGGCGGATGAGGATGCAGCCTTCCGTTGTGTGGAGCATCACCTGGAAAGAGTGGTGGTGTCGTGGGGTGAGCTAATATGCCTTTCATTTGCACCATCGGTACAATTGTACTTAATCCACGCTCGGCAGTGCTCCAAGTCCCACCGCCTGGACAAACCGGTCTTCCGTCGAACCCGGAGTAGAGGCTGGGATGGTGGACAGCAGGTGGAAGCAGAATCAGACGGTTGTGAGGGTGGAAATCCTGTCCGTGGAGGTTCTTCTGGTGGTCGGACCTACATGTATCGTCGGAACAGCAAGGCCTGGAGTCGCTCATCTTTGACCGCTTGGCACTCGGTTGATGATGGTGGTGGTGATGCGGGTGATGCGGGCGATGTCTGTTAGTGATTGGAGGCTGGGTGCTGTCTGGGATACACGCGGTCACTTGACCCACCTGTCTGCTTTTGGATGACTCGACCGACGAGGAAACCCCGCGGCTGATCGGGTCTGCCTTGGTTCTTCGACGGTGAGAAGAGGTTCTTGTCGGCGTCGATGTCACTTCCGGGGTCTGCGACTTGGAGCCAGCGGCAGCTGAGGTTGAGTCATGTCCTGCGGAGGAGGAGGATTTGTGATGTCTGAATCCTCCGGATGCTGGACTGGAGACCTGGACTGGAACGGTAGAGTAATAGTCCATCCTGTTGACAATCAACGAATTGGTCAGTCAAGCTAAATGTTTAATCTTGTGAGTTTAGATGGGTGGGCTGTTTCGGGTCGAATTTTCAGGTTGGTGGGTTGGGTGAGTGGGTGAGGTGGTGGGTTGGTTTGGTGGGTTTGGTGGGTAGGTGGGATGGGTTTGGTTGGTTATTGGGTGGGGTTTGGTGGGTGAGGAGTTGTGTGGGGTAGGATGGGATTTTGGGGGTTGAGTGGAGGTGGGGATGGGGTTAGGTGGGGGTTTGATGGGGATTGAGATGGCTGGGTGGGTCTTTTGTGTGGGCCTTTGGGTGGGGTGGGGTGGGGTGGTTGTTGGGAGAGTTGAGTGAGTGAGTGAGTGCGTGAGTGAATGCGTGAGTGAATGCGTGAGTGAGTGCGTGATTGACTGATTGATTGATTGATTGATTGATTGATTGATTGATTGAGTGATTGATTGATTGATTGAGTGAGTGATTGATTGATTGATTGATTGATTGATTGATTGATTGATTGATTGATTGATTGATTGATTGAGTGAGTGAGTGAGTGAGTGAGTGAGTGAGTGAGTGAGTGAGTGAGTGAGTGAGTGAGTGAGTGAGTGAGTGAGTGAGTGAGTGAGTGAGTGAGTGAGTGAGTGAGTGAGTGAGTGAGTGAGTGAGTGAGTGAGTGAGTGAGTGAGTGAGTGAGTGAGTGAGTGAGTGAGTGAGTGAGTGAGTGAGTGAGTGAGTGACCGAGTGCGTGAGCGAACAAGCTAGCTAGTGAGCAAGTGAGTGAGCAGAATGTGTACAAGTTGCCGTGCTACAAAGCAAGATGCTTATAAGAATTCTTAAAAGAACACTAAATAGCATTCACAACTGAATATTATATCTATACAGTGAACACCAATCAGTGCGAAAGACTCCGAGCGAAAAGAGTGGTCTTACGACAGCGAAAAGAAGCACCTAGACCACCGGTTAATATTGAAGAACGAGTTGATGTAGGAAGTTGGTTCCACAGTGAAGGGCCAATGTAGGGAAAAGCTCGAGATTTAGCCATGGCAGTCCTCGCTCGTGGGACAAGAAGGTCAAGGCGATCAAGTGAGCGAAGCGGACGGTGAGAGGTGGCGGAGATACGTCGGCGAATGAGGTCACAGAGGTATTTGGGAGCTAGGCCAGAATAAGACCGGTGGATAAGAACGAGAACCTTAAGCTGGATACGAGCATTGAGAGGGAGCCAGTGAAGATGTTCCAACATATAGGAGGAGATATGCGAGAAGCGGGGCAGTCGGGCTATCAGCCTGGCACTGCTGGCAGCCGCATTAAGCACCGATTGAGGCGCACTTTAGAAAAAAAGAGTGTTGCAGTAATCAACACGGGAGCAGATAAAGGCGTGGACTATTATAGACGTGAAGACCGAGGAGGAGACAGAACGTCGAATTGCTCTGAGACGTCTCAGGTGGAAGTAGCAGGAATGGGTGAGATTCTTCGTGTGTTCTGAGAAGGTGAGTGTGCTGTCAAGGACAACGCCTAGGTCACGAACACTGGACGAGAAGGTGAAAGATGGAAAGGCTTTTGCAAGAAGAGCCAGGTCGAGCTTAAGAAATTGCTGTCAGGTACCAAACCAGAGCAGTTGAGTCTTTGATGAATTGAGTGAAAGCCGATTGGAGGATATCCATAAGTGAAGGTCTTGGGAAAGAGCATTAATGCGACCGGTAAGAGCAAGCTGAGCAGATGGGGGGGGGGTCCATGGACAAAGGCTTGCACGTCGTCAGCGTAAAGATGGCCAGTTGACAGATGTTTTCAGAAGAGGGTAGGAATGTCAGCCGTATACAAAAGGTAAAGAAGTGGACCGAGGACAGAGCCCTGGGGAACCCCAAATTTGACCACTACCCAGGGGTTCTGGAGTCTCCACAGACGACCATTTGAGTGCGGCCAGAGAGGTAAGACCGAAGCCAAAGGAGACGAGGGCCTTTGAGGCCACAAGAAATCTCAAGGCGTTGCAATAAGATATCGTGGTCTACCGTGTCAAAGGCGGTAGAGACATCAGAAAGAGCCAGCAGCGTACGGTGCGATTGATCGACAGAAGAGAGAATGGATAGCAGAACCGTTTCAGTGGAGTGGTGAGCCCTGAAACCTGACTGGGAGGGAGCAGACGAGATTGCTCAAGGCATGGGAGAAGCTGCAATGAGACAAGGCGTTCAACAGTCTTGGAAAGGAAGGAAAGGTTGGAAATGGGATGGTAGTTTTGACAGAGGTTTGGGTCGAGGTTAGGTTTCTTAAGAGAAGGATAAACGATAGCTCGTTTTTACGAGGCAGGAAGACATCCTTCAGAAAGAGACCTGAATATCTTGCCACAATAAGTTCTGAATGCATTTTAACAGGGCTGCGGATTTTAGCGATTTATTAATTGATTTTAATCGATTACTAGAAGTTAAATTGTGAAGATTAGTCGATTATTATTTTTTCAATCAGTACCTGTCCCAATTTTAATCATATAAATAATAATTATCTTTTTAATTATTCAATTACGCTTACAATGCGCACATTTTTAGCTGGTTCAGGTTGTAGCCCATTTCTATTACTGGAAGTGAACTACAATATACTGGAAGTGAACTACAATAAAATTATGCATAACAATAGCTGTTACGTTATATCCCTGTATCAAATCACATTACATTACATCTGCACTGTACTACAAACAAAACTATTCCGCTTGATAATATACATGTATTTCAATAAGTCAAATTGCACTGCTTAAGATCGCATTGCATTACGATATGCCAGCATTGCATTGCTCTGCACGTTGCTACCTTACATTGGCAGTTTTACCTGGCCTTTATTAAACAGTAACAGTAAATCCTAAGCCAAGCATATATAATGGTCCAAGTACCGACGGTTCCTACATAGCAGTTCTTAGAGAACGTGAGTCAACCGACCTCTTTTGCTGTCGACGTCCCTGCTGTGTTATCGCCGGCTGTGTGAGTCAGTCAAGAGAGTTTGAAAAAGCACAACGTGGTCTTTTAAGGAACGCAGGGTCTTCAATAAGTTGCTTGCCAACGCAGTGAACCGAGACGGTCTAGACTAAAGACGACACAATGACGCAACTGTTGTCACATGAGAAAATTATCTTGTAGGCAACCTGTAAGAACCTACTACTACTGCTACTGCTGCTGCTACTGCTACTGCTACTGCTACTGCTACTGCTACTACTACTACTACTACTACTACTACTACTACTACTACTACTACTACTACTACTACTACTACTACTACTACTACTACTACTACTACTACTACTACTACTACTACTACTACTACTACTACTACTACTACTACTACTACTAATACTACTACTACTACTACTACCACCACTACTACTACTACCATTTCGCCACAAACAGCTCAAGAAACATTTTCAAGCCATCGTAACTCGTAAGGTGCGCCACTTTAGGTCTGCTATAATATTATTGCACATACAAACATGCATGTATACATACATACTTGCACTACTAGGCTATTGCAACTTTAAATTGCAACTATTTATTTTATTTTATTTTTGGTTATTGCTATGCTATCAGTATTATCAGGTACCATTATTATTTTTATTGGCATAATCGTCGTCATCATCATCATCATCATCATCATCATCATCATCATCATATCTTCAGGTGAATGAAAAATGTGCCTAAACTGGAGATTGAGTGACGATGATAAAACATTGCTACAACTACCAGTAGGCCTACTACGTCAACTGTTAATACTGCAACCCGTATACAACACCTTAAATATTGTAGACATACATACCTCCTCTTGCAACTGTACGGCAAATTGTTCTCAACGCCTTGCAATTTAATTTCAACTAATTGTAAGCATACCTAAAAGCGACAGTTTACCTCTGACTACTTGTATAATTCTGAGTTGCTTAAAAGAAACAGCCAGGCCGATTGGAAGGTTCGATTTTTAGTGAATAGTTATTCGATCCGGTGATAAAACTCCATTGCAACGGTGTCCAGCCATCTAGCGTGGAAAGTGTCAGGATGAATCAACGTGAAAAGGGGTTTATTCGTCGTCACACTTGGTGATGAGAATGAATTAGATGGATAGTTGAGTGACTTGAGTCTCTTCTATATAATCAATGTCACGGCTGTCTCACACACCCTCTCCTAGCCCTGGATCTTTACATCAATCATACGTCAAAATATTTTATCTGCGCTTATACTACGCCTCTGCACAAGTCCTCTTGACGGCCGAGTTTAGTCAACGGTTTATACACGTGTCTGTGTGTCTTGTCCGATTCGCATATCGCCACTATATAGACTCCTCACACGCAAAGAGGCCTTAGAAAGAAATTGGTCATGATAAGCCAGGGTTTGATTATTCTGTGTGCGCTTAGAGTTCTTTGATTATTTCTAGTGAAGTAATGATCCAGAAGATTCGAGGTGGCCTTCGCCGGTGAGCAATTGCAGACACTGAAAAAGTTGGTATAGGCCTATGCAATGCCAAAGATTTGGGGTATCGTCATGCTAATAGGCGTCTATGATCGAGCATCGAAGTCCAATTGAAATTCATTCTAGACTTGCTTCTCCTTAGAGTAGTTTGATAGCTAACGACTGATGCATAGCTTTAGTCTGTGCGCAAGCCCAAATCTGTTATGTCGTTTTTATTATGTCCATATTACTATATTTTATTATTATCATCACAGACTTAATTGTTTGAATCTTGTCCTGAATTCTACAGGAAACCAACACAGTTGGCAAGGTAGGGCTAAACAGTTTGCCAGAATAAAAAACTTTCTGTTAGCTAAGGAACCAGAATAAAAAACTTTCTGGTAGCTAAGGACGTACAGTTGTAACCATTTACCCACTGAAGTAGTTAAGAACTAGTTATAACTACTTTCTTGACTAGTAGTTAGGAAAGTAGCTTAACTACTGTTGAAGTAGTTATTGCCCATCTTTGTAAGAAAGAAACGCTATTCTTTGATGTTATCATAATTGTTTCCAATCTATATTCGTAAGACTCATCGGTTTCAATTTGTTCTTTCCCTGTATTAACCTTGATGAGCTGCGCGCGTTTAACCGTGACAAAACGTTTCAGAAATGGTCGTTTCTAAGAGAAGGTTCGATATCATGGAAATGTTTAGACCTTCGTGCCTGATAAAAGAAGAAAAAATTTGCCAACGACAGTTTAATTCCCGGTAATCCCTGATTGGAAACGCCTTTTGGTGTTGAAACTCTGCTAGATTTTTTAACATACATCTATAGGATAGCTGCTTCTACTACTCTTTCGTAGTCTTTCATGCACTCTTTCAGCTGTCAGAAACACCCCTAACTGGCTTCCTCTGGTTAGACATTAATTTAGTACGGGCTTGACATCGCCGCATTTGTTGACGACAGGTAGTTGTTCGTGACTAGCAGCCGTGAAGGTAACGACTTAACCCTTTAACGACGAGGATGTACTACGTGTAAAACTACGTGGAAAAAATAATCCCTCTCATCGTTAAAGGGTTAAGGGAAGCCAGCTGTATGGAGAAAATAAAACTGCAAGGGAAGGTAGTCTGAACCAGTGAGATACGGTAGTCGATTGGCTTAAGCACTCGTCTGGAAAACGCGAAGTACGGGGTTCGAGCCTTCAAAATCAGTTCTTATTCTCCATTCATATTCACTATTTCTTGTTTACTCTTGACCCAAACACTATTGTATTGTATTTATTAATTTATATAGCGCCGCTCACAGCAGTGACCGTTCAGTAGCGCTCCCATGCAGTGCGAGAACCCCTAGAGAAGAAGAAGGTTTTGAGGAGGGAGAAGGCTGTAGGAAGAGAAACAGAAAGAATGGTAACACGTAGAAAGGAAGGAAGGGCATTCCATAGGGAGGGCCCAATAGTGGCAACAGATCTAGGTTGGGCCATAGTGGTCCTAACTCGTGGAACAAAAAGAGTATGCCTGACCAAGGTCGATGAGAAACTGAAAATGTTTTGTAGACAGCACAGCTCGAAAACATTAGAAATTAGAATGGTTCATTAGAGACTATAGGCCATCGTAGTATGTAAACCAAAGTGAGGTTAGCATTTGGTAAAATAAAGGATGTCCTTACTTACTTACTTACTTACTTACTTATTCAACTATAGATTATTTTATTGCCCTGCTCTGGCCATAGCAAAACAACTTGAACCTCCTTACTCAGATCATACTTAAACTATAGAACTGTCTTTGTGACAGAGTTTTATGGTTTCTGGATCCATAATTCGAATAAAATCTCTATGTTTATCTTTTTGTTCTGCTCGGCCTAGTCACCTGAGTAATTTCGGTCTCAGCTGAAGGTCTAAACCTTTGTCAGCTGACAAAGCTGTCTCCCTCCACCGTAGGCTGGCTCTCTCTGTCTCTGTCTCTGTCTGTCTGTCTGTCTGTCTGTCTGTCTCTCTCTCTGTGTCTCTCTGTCTCTGTCTGTCAGTAAGTCTGCCTGTCTTGCATGTCTCTCTCTGTCTCTCTCTCTTTGTCTCTCTCTCTCTCTGTCTCTGTGTGTCTCTCTATCTCTGTGTGTGTCTCTGTCTCTGTTTGTCAGTCTGTCTGTCTGTCTGTCTCTTTCTTCTGTCTCTCTTTGTCTCTCCCTGTCTCTCTCTCCCTGTCTCTGTCTCTGTCTCTGTCTCTCTCTCTGTCTCTCTGTCTGTCTGTCTGTCTGTCTCTCTCTCTGTCTCTCTCTCTGTGTCTCTCTGTGTCTCTCTGTGTCTGTCTCTCTCTGTCTGTCTCTGTGTGTGTCTCTGTCTCTGTTTGTCAGTCTGTCTGTCTGTCTGTCTGTCTGTCTGTCTGTCTCTGTCTGTCTGTCTGTCTGTCTGTCTCTGTCTGTCTGTCTATCTGTCTGTCTGTCTGTCTGTCTGTCTGTCTGTCTGTCTGTCTGTCTGTCTGTCTCTCTCTCTCTCTCTCTCTCTCTCTCTCTCTCTCTCTCTCTCTCTCTCTCTCTTAGTGGACTAACTTTATGTTGTTGACCTGGATTTGGTGTGCTATCGATCGAATTCTTGTGTATTAAACTCCGGCGCTATAAAAGTTAACAATTAATTATAATAAAAAGACACAAATACAGATACATATGCGCAAGCAGGGACACAAGAATATGCACATGTTCTATACAGATAGAGACAGGGGTGTATATATATATACACACATATATATGTACAAATTCTATCTATATATTATATGCATGTCTCTCCCTCTCTTATATGTGTGTGTGTGCATATATACATATATATATATACATACATACAGAGCCAGGGGCACATGGACACACACACACACACACACACACACACACACACGCACACTATACAGACATAGGCCTACAGGCATTTCGACAGCCAATGACACAAACAGAACAAAGACTTCAACATTGACAGAAAAATATCAGAAATCAGATAACGAGATATACACACACATACACACATACACACACACACGCATACACACACGCATACACACACACGCATACACACACACACGTATGCATACACGTACAGGCTCAGAGATTGATAGTAGGAAAGAAAGATAGCCTGAATTTTAGGGCAAACAAATTCAGAACCCTACATAATACAGAGAGACATGGGCGGACAAGAAGACATGTATACGGACACGGACATACACAAGGACATATAGGCTGACACAATAAAGCTCCATGTAGCTTTATGCTGTCACTCTCAAGTCAGAACTTCCTTGTCAGGGTGTGTGCATTCTGACTATTGCTTTTGCAAGGCTAGCCGTCCATATTTCCTTCTTCTATTATGTCGCATGACATCGAAGCAGTCATGCGAGCAGGAAATAGAGCGTCTTATGGGCGCCAATTCTACAGAAAAAGATCACCAGGAGCCTCGCTCACTTCACTGATACAATAGTGACTCAGGCGCAAACATACACTGGGTCCGTCTTTGTATCAGTGACATGCAGTAAACCAAATCTGTTGGCTTATTGTGGCATCGGTGTTTCTCTATGCACGCTTGGCTACCCACCTTAAAGTTCAGGCCAAAGTTGAGGCATCATTGAGAGAGAGGGGGTCGCCCAAATTGGGCGAAATTGCTACTACTGCGTAGCGACGTTGACTTAGTGGGATTCCGATGATTCACGTCCATATACTAGAGTCGACGCCGTTGAAGTGCAAAGCTGAAGTGCATAGCCTCGGTGCTGTCTTGAACCTATGCACTTAATCTACTTATGCACATAAGAGAAGTTCACATATGATGTGTAAAATTGGCTAAATCTACTGGTGTTTAGTAACAGAGATGGAACATACAGTACTAGCATGCCTTCAAGTAAATCTAGGCGTTAAATAAATGTTACACCACCAGCTGAAGTCGTTTGCTGTCCTCGGGCGAAGTGCTAATATAGGCGGCAAGCATGTTCTAAGCTAAGTTCTAAGTTCTCATATATACAAAGCAATGCATAATGTGGCTGCATTTGGCTATACACATAACCGAATTATCAGGCACGTAGCGAAACTTAAATTCAAGAGGAGGCAACTTCACAGACCATTGGCAAAATCCTGGTCATTGGGGTCATTAGTCAATCAAGGTTCCAGTATTATAAAAAAGCAAGAGGAGGCAACTGCCTCTTCGTGCCTCAATGTAGCCACGCCTATGCGAATTATGCACATATGCAACCCGAAGTTGTCTTCCATTGAAATACCCTATAATCCTATATTAAAACGAGATCTGGAGTTGCCTTCCCTTGAAATACTCTTTATTAAAACGGTACCGGCCAGCTTTGCACATATGCGATAATGCGAATTATGCACTTATCCGTTTTTTGTACATAACTTGCAGAAATTAACGTCGGTATTCAGGATTGGTCAGAATCACTTTCACGCATGATTAAAAAAATTATTGTAAAATGTAAATGCACATGTTTTGCTATAGAGACGCAGGGCCGTAGCGAGGCATGTGCCAACGGTGCCGTGGCACAGGGCGCAACTGAAGAGGGGGCGCAAATTTTGCGATGGAGTGATTTAATTACTAATAATACTTTCTCTTGAAATATGAAATATCCATCACAAATGAAATAAATGTAATAAAATTAAATAATAGCAAATCTGGCATAGACCAAAATGGACACAAAAGCCAAAAAGATCGAACTGCCGTGATTGGTGGAAATTTACGAGGGGAAAAGGACGCTTGCGATACTGCGTTGTGATTGGTGGAAAAGCGAGCGAAAAGAACGCGGTTCTTTTGGCGCGTAGATTAGCCTATAAAACGAGGCGAAGGACTGGGAAAGGGCTCTTAGATGGTTTTGCAGGTACCGTCCCTGCTTACTAAAAAGTGCATTGCTATTCATAATTGAATGGACGTTTGCCAATTCGATCCAAATGAAACGGTAATTTTGGAAAAGACAGCTAACTTTATGAAACGGAATGAAAAATGTAATTTTGGCGTAATTGGATGTGGAAACCGTTATTCGGTATCTCCCCTGAATTTCTTTTAATTAAATTATATTAAAATTAGAACTAGCGAATTGGCGATTGTTGAGTTGTCAGTGCCAACTAATGCAGAGCTAGATAATTTAATCCAGAAAGTTATAAACCGGCAAGAAGACCAGGCAGAAGTGATAATGAGTACAGCAAGTGCTAAGACAAAGACGGGGAGTGAACCCTGGACAGATTATATATTATGAAAGTACTGGTGTAGGGACAAGGAGCCCAATCGGAGCGGACACTTTTCGGTCAGCACCAAAGCCGGTCGTAAGCTCTAAGCTCGGCCTACATGTAGTATCTGAAGAGTTGGAAGACATAGCGACAAGTGGCGCTATAGAAGTCACGGTACAGGCGGACCCCGTAAGAGTGCTAAGACAAAAATAAATCCCGTGTTGCTTGCACGATGGGTCACCCATGGCCTACGTTGGGGAATAGAATCCGACGGAAGTCGATTCCTTTCCTCAAGAAACTTGCCCGAACCTCCTTGTCCTCAAGTCCCTTCAACAGCGAAAAATCTGAAGTTTCTTAAATGAAATAAATAGAAACAAAGAACTTCTTTTCTATTTTCTTTAAAAGACAAAGTTTTATGTTATATTCGAGATAACAAATTTGGTTGTTATTGGTTAAGTTGATCTTTGAGGAGTGGGGCGCTAGATTTACGCTTGGCACAGGGCGCAATTACAGCTTGCTACGGCCCTGTAGAGACGATATAGCCTCGACCTTATTCGTTTTTCAATGAATGGATCGAGTGAGATCCGCTACAAACTAAAATAACAAACGCTGCCCGTTTGAATGGTTGTCACGCCTTTTAAGGTCCCGCTTTAATCACTGAGTCAGTCACTACTTTCTTTTTGCAAAAAACTTCAATCATTCCACATGCTAATGTTCAAATTGTCAAACTGAAAAATGTAAGGCCTATAGTCAGTCAGCGAAATTTTCATTGCAATGAAGACAGTTAATCTTGTCGCCATCTTTGACTTTTCCATCATCATTTACCTTACATTCACGATGGTCGCTTAATTTGCCACACAAACGTTTCGCATTAACATTTGTTCGCCATATTGTTTACTCCGGAAATGAGCCTGTCGACATCATGAAATAAGCCAATCAATTAATTAAACTTTATTGTAACCACCAATGAAGTTATTTTACAGTAGCAAGTTTCGTTTTATTAAGATAGTAACAAGGGATGAAGATCCCGCTATCAGGGACATCTATTTGCTAAACCTAGACTTAACAAAGTGACAGGACGGTTAACAGCTTGAAGTTACAAAGTTCATCAAGTAGCGCAGTTATCAATCTAGCATCGAACCATTAAGTTAACAGAAACTAACAGAAAAGGGCGACTTAACTAACAAAATAACAGTACGTAATAAGGCTAGTTATTGGATCTGTCGTCTATTAAGTAAGCACAAAACATTTGTTTAAACCTTTGAAGATTGGGCACCTGTTGAATGAAAAGAGGAATTCTGCTTCAAACATCCGGGCCAGTAACTTTTATGGAGAATCTGAGTGAATTGGAGTGGGCATATATATAGCGCGATAGAGTTTAGAACTCCTAATAAGGTGGAGATGTACCGTATATCAACTCCTTGCTGAAAGTATCCTTTAAAATTCGGAGGTAAAAGGTTATGGGTAAAGCGGTAGGCCTACATAAAAATACCTATCTGCAGGGAAGGTCTTTATTTGGTGGAACTTTAGTAAATTGAATTCTAGAAATAATGGGCTTGTGAGAGCAATTGACGAAGCTCCTGCTACAATGCAAGTAAGAAAATTAATCGAACAAGCTGAAATTTAATCGATTAAAATTTTAACGATTAATCGATTAATTAATCGATAAAATCTACAGCCCTACCGGAGATATATAAATAATTATTATATTCGTTTATTGGCAGGAAAACAGATAAACACACGGCTATCAGGTACAAGGTATGAATGAAAATTTTGGATGGTTACTTTACTAAAGCCGAACAGTACAATAGGTTGATCGCAAGGATATAGCGTCGAAAATGAAATAATGCAGCTCAGTGTATGAAGTGACTATTACCATGACTAAAATGTATGATATTTGGGCAGCAACTTTACATAGCAGGGCAGTGTCTAAGAGCGTGTTAAGGAAGAATTTTTACATAGGACACGCGGAATGAAATGTCAATCATCTTTGGTTGACAGCACAAAGTTATGTGGTCGTGGTATCAAGTGGCAGTGATGTTTTTAAAGTGGTCTCAAGTAGTAGTGAAATTTATTTTTAAATAATAATATATATAGGCCTATGAACGGCTAAATCTGAAGTGGATCCGAAGCAAGGGCGTTACTTTGCCCACAAAGTGGTGTGACCAATCCCCTCTCCTTCTCTCTATCTCCTTCTCTTCTCCTCCTCTCTTCCTCCTCTCTCCCTCCCCTCTTCCTATTATAAGAATTTAATATGCTTTGTCCGCCACTTTAAGTTCACTCACACATAACAAAGTGCGTGCCTACATTCAATTTCACAACTGTTAATATGTTGACGTCACTGAGACCACGATATAGAGCCAGACAACAGCTATGTTGCCTAGACTTGCTTCAATACAATACAATAAAATACAACTGTAATTTGATATTGCCCTCCTTACAACGTTCAGAAGTGCACACACGACGAAGTCGCAGATACAATTATATTGCAGAGCAATTGTGACGCCTGCAGGGGTCAAAACCCGTCGCTTGTCGCTTCCTAGATATTGAGCTAGAAGCTGAAATAGGCGAGAGGGGTCAACATTAGAGAATATTCTTCAATTCAGCAGTTGTCTATGAATTTGCCATAGTTTGCAAAGTAGCAATCCGATTTTGATGCGGTTTGCTTTATTCGAAACAGAATATATTCCTCTATTGCTCAGGAAAATTGCAGCGTAATAAAGTAATGGATAGGCCTACTAAGGACTTTGATGACACGAATATTCCGAAATTTTTTAATCGATTTTCTCACTCTATACTAATGAAAGAATCAAACGAGCATAACTTCAGTTGGAAAAAAGATATTTTCATTCTGTAAAAAGTATTTGTAAGCAAACTAATTGCAGAATATGACTAAATACAAAGGTCAGAAACCGACATGTGACGGGTTTTGACCCCTGGGCCCTGGCGTCACAATTGTGAGTGAAGGACTTGCTCAAGGTCCCTACACAGTAACCGCTCCGGACGAGGCTCGAACCCTACTCTCTGCGTCACAGGCCGAGTGCTCTAACCGATCGGCCACCGTGTCCCCTCAAACCAAAACAACGGTGTCGTTTCGCAAAAATAAGCTCAGCACAGGCCAAAAAAAGTGTCGTTGGCTGTCACCACCGCTTTTGAAGAGGTGGTAACTGAAGATCAACGTCACAACACAAAGTCACGCCTATGAGCAGAAGTGTTTTGGAAGGCTACAGACCCATAGTATAAACTGAATTGATTTATTGACGTTTGCGAAGCAAAGAATAAGTTGACATGACTTGTAAAACACGGAAGTTGACGGAAAGTAAATAAATGTATGGACTATTGTCGAAGTTGAATAGAGTTAAAGACACGACGTCGAAGATAGGAAGTGGCGGGGGTACTTTTTCCTTTTATCCATTAGGCACAGTAGGCGCTGTGACTAAGGGCCTACGAACTTTTCAGGGGCCTAAACAAGTCTGAAAATCAGATATTGAAAACAAAGTTTAATGATTGAATTTGAGGCGAAAATGAAAAAATCGAAATTTAAATTTCTAATTTAATAATTTTTTTAACTAAGTAAGTATATTAAGTAAGTATATTCTTTATTGAACCAGTTGCAATCCGCATTCTGGTGTACATACATCATATATAATAAACAATAAACAATCAATAGTCAATATGAATAAAGCATTCTAACTATAAAAGTTTTTTTCATATTATGATTAGCTAAAGGTAAAACACGGTCATGTGACCGGGGTCGAAGGGAATAGACCAACAGCTTTTTTGGACGAAGAAACCTATGAAGAACATGGCCCGGGTTTGCCAGGACCGCCGAAAACAAGCAGGTGTCGGCTGTAAGGCATAGTTGTTCAAAGGTTGGGCTATCAGTTGGGAGGTATCGCTGACGGATCAATCTGTTCATTACAGACTGGAACATTCCCTTCTCCCTTGGGGTGGGAAAGCCCCACCATGCCGGAGCAGTATCCAACAGGCGTGCCACCGTTGTCGCCCTCACCACATCGTAAAGCCAAGGGCCAGATAGACCATGGGCAGTTAGTATGCGCAGGGCATACTATACTATACTGAAACAGTTTAAGATATTAACTTAAATTAAGTTAAGCTATGTAACAGACTAACAGCCTACATTCTTATATGAACTTTACAGCTCTTTTGTAAGTTTTGCATAAACAAAATTACATATAGGCTAAAGTCTTTAAATGTCATTTTCGGCAATAACTCTTTTTCAATTGAAAGTAGTGCAAGCGCTAGTTTTATTAAAAGTAAATTGAGATTTAAAATCAAAACTGAGTGTGCTATTGAATCATGATAAAACATGACCTCAGTAAATAATGTGAACGCGTAATTAATAATTTTGCCTGCAGCTATAATGCAGAGTTGGCAGCTGGAGCCAACGAATACAAGAATGCCTAGGGCCTACGACGACCTTAAAACGGCCCTAGGAAGTGGAGGGGCACTTGTCACCGGTCACGTGTTCGCGGGGTTTCTCGTCTCTCTACCCGGACGCGTGTTTTCAACTTCCTTGCAGGTGGTTCATGAAATAAATATTGGGGGCCCGATAGCGCATTGGATAACATCTGGCGTAGAGAGCGAGAGGTACCGAGTTCGAGCCCCGTAGAAGAGGCATGCTTTGTAGGCTGCTATTAGCGCCGTGTATTGCAGGCTGTCTGTTCTGTTAGTAGTTAAGATTTATGTCTTCTGTCATTTGCGTTCTTGTGAATTGTTTCAATTGCATAACTGTAAACTGTACCGGTTGCGATGTGTCAACCGGATTGTTTCAATAAAGGAAGAGTTATTATTATTATTATTATTATTATTATTATTATTATTATTATTATTTTTTTTTTTTTTATGCCCCGAGGTATACAGGATCCCTCAGGGACTTAGAGATTACTATATGATGTAATTTGTCTGGAGATGACCCTACTCGTCGGTGTCCTGGTTGGCGAAAGTGCCTCGGAACGCGATTGCGTTAATTATTATTATTATTATTATTATTATTATTATTATTATTATTATTATTATTATTATTATTATTATTATTGTTATTTAAAAAAGGACATGACGAAAAGTGAAGAGATTAATTAAGACATAGATTTAAATCTTCAGTATTTTACGGCTCCTTAGAAAAAGTTGCGCTGAGGCATGGCCCGCACATAAGGGCAAGAGGGGCACTCCTCCCGCATAAAATTGATATTTTTGTACTACTACTTTTGGTGTTGAACACATTTCTTTGCACGGAAGCACTAATTTAAAACAATATCTAAACAAAATGAGTTTGGATATTGTTTTAAAGTTTACATTTAAAAACCTCTTTGAAAAATACCCATCTTCTTAATTAATTTCCTGTTTTGCATTTTTCAAGCTCTTGCTAAAACATTCAACAGTGACCATTGTGTTTTGCCCCTCCTGCAAAAAATATCTGCGGGCGCCCATGCGTTGAGGGACCAGCTTATTCGCTCTAGCTATATCAGATCAAGACGCAAAAGACTGGTTTTGAGGTAAGTTTTGGTTCCAGGTAACAATCCAGGGGTCAGGTCGAGGAAGATGTGTGGTGCTAAGGTGGAAAGTGATTGCGACGGTAACGGTGATGGCAGGATGGTCACAGAATCAGGCGCATGATAAGGTAGTTTGAAAGGTTTGGTTGTTATTCCCAAGTTATGGATGGCAGGTACATGGCATTGGAGACAATTGTTTCCCTGTCTATGGCCGATGTCTTCTATTGGTGCTCAAGGTCTTTGGGGTCGGTCTACAGATGATTTTGCTATTTTAGGTAGTAATCAATCACTTTTCGGGCCACTGCATGGGAATGCGACCTGGGGTCGCTCTTACTTTTGCTATTTTGGCAAGCATAAATCACTTTCTTTTGGGGGCCACTGTATAGGAATCTGACTTCTAGCCGCTCTTGCTTTTGTTGTTTGTAGTCAAAAATAAATCATTTCTTTTGGGGCCACTGCTTGGGAATCTGACTTCTTTCTTGCGGCTCTTAATTTTGCTATTTTATTCAAACAGGACACACCATTAACCAAGGCAGTCAACATATCTAGGTTATCGCAATTGGCTTAGCCTAGCATAGGTTAAAGATTTAACCCTTCAACACTCTTACGACGAGAGTTTAATAAAAGCGACTGGGAACCAATGCAGCTCGTCGTTAAAGAGTTAAAGGGCAGCAGCGCCCCACACAATTATAGGCCTACCAAATTTTAAATACACAATGAACACAAGGAGAGTGAAATAAGAGAGGGAAACCTTGTTGTAATAAAACCTGTAATTTTGTAAATAGTGGTGGTATGATTGCCACTGCCGTACATTGTAAACTGTCTGTGACATAAATATGGCAATCAACGGAAGCCTGTGTTGTACCTTCTTTTGCCTTCGAATTTGGATATAAATCATTATAAATGCCAATGTTCATAGATTTCCTGCACACAACTTCGCTCGACTTTTCCAACACAATTTTTACACAAACCATGTATACCCACAAACCACTGACTATTTGTAGATCCAAAATATTAAAATACTCTAACCCTGCCGCCACATGGTGAAAGAAAGCGAATTAAATATGTGGTAATAGTTTTCTCTACCCATTAGTGGTAGCTATGCATTGGTAGGCAATGGTAGCCGCTATGTTGCTGTTGCCCCAAAAGAGATAATCTTTGACATAAATAGGCCAAATGCGACATTTATGTAGCTCCCGGCCTTAAAACACTTCCCAAATCTCTGCTATACTCAGCTATCTAAACCAGTGCTTCCCAAAGTGGTGGTCCGCGGACCGGCACCGGTCCGCGAGCCCTCAGTTGCCGGTCCGCAGAGTGAGTCAAGAAACTGGTCAAATTGTCTCGGAATCAGGAAATGGCTATTATAATTTTGTAAGGCTATAAAACACTTTTTAGGCTAGCAGTTAAAGGACAGTAGAGTCATAGAATTGGCTAAATATGCATTTGAATCAATTTTAACACATATTTGAGGAATCTATTTTAGGTGATCGAAAAACAGAAATAATTAATAAATTGAGCATCGGTCTTCCTGCAGTGGGAAAATTCCTGCCGGTCCTTGACACTGAAAAGTTAATTCTGCCGGTCCGTGGCACTGAAAAGTTTGGGAAGCACTGATCTAAACGATCTAGCAAGTCAGGCTCAATGTAAACTGGGAAGAATCTCACCCGATCAATTCATTGAAAAATGAGCGGGGTCGACCCCATATAGACTCAGAACCGCAATACAAAGCTCTCGTGTATGCCAAGTAAGGTTGTAGCGACCGTCGCGGTCAAGTAGGATATATTATATTGAAACGAATCTATTCCTCCGTATGCCAGTGCAGCTTTTCTTGCATGGAGGCGGATGTATGGACGCATTTTGGCTGTTTGGCCCTACGGAGCCTACTCGGGCGCCACACCCTGCCATGGACATTAGATGGGACCATGTGGGCTCTATACAGGTCCCATATGTGCTGACAGGGAGGTTGAGTTAAGGACCGACTGCAGCTTAATTATTCTTAACTTTGGCACTTCTACTAGGATGAAAATGTAGTAGTAATTTGTCGGTTTGAATGCATGAACTATAGGGTCATCGCAAGCAACCAATGAACTCAAGGTAACGCACTCTATGACCAGGATCTGATGTAATTGATTCTGCCAGTATACGTTCTGCCAAGCAAATTGAAAATCTTCACTTATTAAGTTATTAATACAAAAATGTAATTCTCCGTCTCAAGAGCACATCGAGGTCACGAACTGCATACTCCAGGCAGGGAATTCCGAGGACAGCGTTTCTTCATCGAAGACAAGCCCCATTACAGTAGCTGTCCGCACTGGTCAAATCCATTCATCCACAACCGAAACTGTTGCCTCCCTTCCCATAAAAGTTAAAATCTCGATCCATAGTTAATTGCTGAGTTTTTGACAGCAAATTTTCTATCCAATAAACGAATATACAATACAAAACAATAGTTCGCGCCTGGCCTGTGCCCAACCATATGTACTGCGTTTTGGCCTTGTTCAGCCGAAGTCGATTTGACGACATCCATGACTGTGCTTACAAAACGGCAACTTGTGTGTGTTCAACATACAGACCTGTGTGTTTAAGACGAATAGCAATGTTGAATACAACTGAATGTCGTCCGCAAACTGGTGACAGTGCGCTCCAAGAGCCTTGATGAGAGCACAACAGTCTTTTGTATTATATTGTATTGTATTGTATTTGATCATATATAAAGCGATTCTCAGTCACAGCGTCGGCCTTCAAAAGCGCTGCCAGTGCGAGGTACTCCGAGATAACAGGAAGGTGTTAAGGTGAGAGAAATAGGCAGATATGCCACCAGAGAGGATAGCAGAGCGTAGAGGAGGAAACCCATTCCATAGAGAGGGACCTATGTAGGCAAAGGATCAGGATTGAGCCATTGTAGTCCTAACACGGGGAAATGAAGAGGTCAATCTTTGTTCCACTTTGACTCAACCCAAACCAATCACACTGTACGCTGCATAACAATTTTAAAGTTAGAACCCGCCAAGCAGAACAAAATTAGTTCATAAGCTTCATTTAATTCTCTAATTGTTGTAGTTGCAAACAACTGACAGCATCCAGGAGTGTTTGGTGAAATTCAACCGAAATCTGAAAGGTTGTCAACTACATTATGCAAATAAGATGAATCGGCCTAATACTTTGTAATGTACGTTATTCACTTGACAAATTCAGCGATTTCACTTAAATGTGAATTTAGAAGAATAAAATGTAAAAGTTGTAGAAGCTACTGGATGCAGAAGGGAGGACTATCGTTCGTCGTCAAGGCATAGGTTCCTCTGGCGCTGTACTCGATCGAGTGGAACCCCATAAATTGACAATCGGAACCGGAACACGGGTAACAAAGATCCTAGAAATGGAACAAGAGTCACACGATGTAACGAATCAATGATTTAGGAGATATGGGGATGGGTTTAGGTGGACGAATGGATGATGGATGGATGGATAAGGTGGATGGATGGATGTGGATTGGTGGGTGGATGGATGGATGGATGGATCGATGGATGGTTGGATGGATGGATGGATGGATGGACGGACAGACAGATAGACGGACGGATGAGTGGATGGATGGGAAAATAAATGGATGGATGGATGGACAGATGGATAAGTCATCCAGCTGAATGATTAGATGAATCGAATGAGGTTCATAGGTGATTTGAGTAACTGTGTTGTGGAACCTGTTGTACGTCTTCGAGGCTGTCGCACTTGTCGCTGATGAAGGTACACGTCGACGTTAAGGACTCCGTGTAGTAGGCCTGACCACGGAAGTGAGAGCAGACGTTTCCTGAGCAACCAGGCTGGTCAACACCCTTATTCGGCCAGAAATCCACTTGACCTAGGTTGATGGTAGTTCCCGAGTGACTGAATCCAACCGTGTCCGTGTGTATCACATCCACAAACAGTGCATCGTTGGGACTGAGCCTGGCGGCCGGGTCGGCTGTGTCGAAGAAGGTTCCAGCTGGATCAAGACCTTCACAAGCACATACAACCCACATGCACCGTAAATATGGTTTGTATCTTCATAATTATGATAGATAACGGAGGACAATGGAGATTATTTATTCGTACTCATCACCGCCAAATGGCTAGCGTAAGGCAGGAACTGATGATGATGATGATGATGATGATGATGATGATGATGATGATGATGATGATGATGATGATGATAATGACAGACAGACAGACACACAGACACACAGATAGATAGACAGACAGACTGACCCCAACATCCTTGTATGTATGTATGTATGTATGTATGTATGTATGTATGAGCACTTGTTATAGCGCCCTTCAAGATTTCTACTCAGAGGCGCTCCCGACTACTGTAACATTCAGGACACTGATCAGAGTTTCACGCCGAAGCGCATGAGCAATTGCGAGTGAAGTACTTGCCCAGGGTCCCTACGCCGCGGCTTGAAGTGGATTCGAACCCGCAACCCTCCGGCTGCAAGGCACCGAACATACCCCTTGTGTCATTGTGTATTTCATCTGTCTGTTTTGTGCCGCATCCGCTGCAGCCTCTGTACCTGATATTCTTCCGATGGGATCCGTTGTGAATTCCTGTCCGACGTATCCGCACAGCTGTCCACCGACGCTGTGTCCGACGCAGTGGACCATGGAGTTGGCGTATCCCGTTCCGGTCTGGATGGCACGGATCAGGTTCCTTGTCTGCCTGGCGACGACTCGACTGTTGGACGCTGGGACTGGAACCGTTGGTTGACTCCAGTCTGGATTGGCACCCTCACTCCAGTCTATCACGACGACGTTGGATTGCTCACCCTTCAAAAGCAATGTCCGGTGGGGTTATGGGGCATGGAAAGGTCAGATCAGGCACGGTCAGGCAAGAAGTCAGGTCAGGCAAGAAGTAAGGTCAATGTCAGGCAAGAGGTCAGGTTAAGGTCAGGCAATTTCAGGTCAGGCAAGAGGTCAGGTCAGGTCAGGTCAGGTCAGGTCAGGTCAGGTCAGGCAAGAGGTCAGGGCATTTAGGGTCAGGAAATGTCATGTCAAGCAAGTAGTAAGGTCAGACAAGAGGTCAGGTCAGGCAAGGTCAGTTAAGGTCAGGGCATTTAGGGTCAGGAAATGTCATGTCAAGCAAGTAGTAAGGTCAGGCAAGAGGTCAGGTCAGGCAAGGTCAGTTTAGGTCAAGCAAGAGGTCAGTTCAGGCAAGAGGTCAGTTCAGGCAAGGTCAGTTAAGGTCAAGCAAGAGGTTAGGTCGTAATCGTAATCGTAAATTTATATAGCGCCACTTCAAGAAATACTCCTCAGAGGCGCTCCCGACCTGACAACACCAAACCACGATCGAAAAGAATGGTTTTCAAACGCCTGCGGAAAAGGGGCAAGGAAAGACCAAGAAGCTCATTACGTAGGTTGCTAGGCAACCTATTCCAGAAAGATGGACCGGTCAGACAAGAGGTCAGGCAAGAGGTCAGGTCAGGCAAGGTAAGGCAAGAGTTCAAGTTAAAGATGAACTAAGTTATGTTACAGCTTAACTAAACGGTGTTGCAGTCCTACATGAACTTTTACACCACCTATAGGCTGTTGTGCGGCACTTTAAAATATCACTTCATTCAAGAGCATTCGATTTATCGGAAACATATTGAATCATCGGCAGATAATTATTAGTTAAAACTTAAAAGCAAGGTTCTTTCAAATGCTGCTATGTAGACCTGGAATAGAAATAGATGACAGAAGGTCTTAACTCACTGCGTATGAAAGAAAAGCCTCCTTTATTTCGATGATCCACGGATCTCTTGGATGACCTTCGAAACCATGTGCAATATACCTCGTCTTGGCAGCCGGGTTAAACGCGCTGTTTATAGACAATGTTATCAATATTTACGAGTGACTCGCTTTTACAACTAATTCTGCTTACTATAATTATATAGCCTACTTAGCATAAAATACATACATACATACATACAACCAACGACGTCAGCTATCTCGCTCCCTATCCCAGGATGCTGCTGCTACCCTTGTCCACGCTTTTGTCACCAGCCACTTGGATTACTGCAGCTCTATACTGGTTGGTCTGCCTCTTGCATTGATAGCACGACTAGACCGGGTTCTTCGCTCTGCAGCCTGAATAATTGGGCAAATCACTAAGTTTGCCTCTGTTTCGGCTTACATGCATGGCACGCGACACTGACTCCCTATCTCACAGCGCGTCGAGTACAAAATCGCTGCGCTAGTTTGGCGCTGCCTCCTTGACTATCCTCCGACCCATCTACGTGAGCTCTGTTGTCCTGTATCTGATGTGCTGGCTCGCAGAGCCCTTCGCTCTGCTTCTAGCGGGGAGCGTTTAATGCCTCGTGCTAGAACCTTAACCTGTCAGCGTCGTGCTTTCTCAGTTGTAGGTCCTTCTATCTGTAATGGTCTCCCGCTGGAGATACGCCTGTTACCTAGAGATAATTCATCTACGTTCTACAGGCTGCTTACTTGTGTCACCGTGGTTGGACTGGGAGCGCCTCTGAGTAGGCTTCTTGAAGGGGCGCTATATCATAAATTCCTGAATTGAATGAATGAATGAATGAATGAGTACATACATACATACATACATACATACATACATACATACATACATACATACACACATACATACATACATACATACATACATACATACATACATACGAAAAATAATGCCGTTGATATCGTTTTTTATTCATTTCTGCCAGTGGCAACAGAGGTCGCCTGCAGTCATTATACAGTAGCGCTTAATGAATACATTGTAAATTTGTAATAATTACCATTAAGCTCAATACAGCTCAATATGGAGATTATAATAATGCAGGAATGGGGAAATTATCGCCTACCCAAAGAAATCTTCATCTATTGTTTCCGGATCCGTTTGTCCAGCAAAGGTGTAGAGTAGGAAGGTGGTGTTGATCTCTTCCGGTGCCTGTGGCATGGGAAGAAAGTCGAACGGAAAACAGTTGTCGAAGCATTCCAGGTCTGGGTAACAGACGGAAGTGTAGTTGTCCCAGGTTCTGTTACGTCAGTGTAATTAAGTCAATCAATCAATCAATCAGTCAATCAATCAATCAACCAACCAATCAATCAATCAATCAATCAATCATTCTTTTATTGTTCCCAGTAAAACCAACAGGTGACAATTAACACAGTAAACAGTAACGTTGGGATACAACAGGAAGACCCAGAAGGGACCCCAAGGCATGGGCGTCGAGAGCCAAATCGGGCCCCGGGGCAGACATCCATCAGGGCCCCCCGTTTTCATTATTATTAGGCCCAAATCTGGTGTAAGCCTGAAAAACGCTTTCAAATTACATTTAACGAATAATAATAAGGCTAATAATAATAATAACAGGACTTTTTAAGTGTGCAGTTCTACACAAAAAGGGCAGTTCTAAATGAATGTGTGCAGTTAAAACTAGTTTTAAAATTTTCATTGTTATCCGATTTGGAATAATTCACTATGGCTTTTAAAGGGGTCGTGCAGTTCTAAAAATTCCTTTTAAAAGCCCTGAATAATAATAGTAAAAGTAAATGTGAAAATCAATTTCTGGTTTAAAAGGTCCATCTATGACTCTAATTATAAAGAAATTTACATAAATTTAATATGAAAATGTGATTATATGAATGTGATAAATGATGTTTAAATGACATTTATCGCATTATGATATCCAATTTCAAGAGGTGAGGATGCTTCAATTGCTGTGTTGCATTGTCTACATGGACTACGTACGTCAACAACTCGCTCTGTACTCTATTATCCTACCATGATCAACTCCACGTACATGATACATCTACTATCATACTAGCAACGATATTGTCAGCTTGATTTGCTGCATCATTCGCTTTTGATGAAATTGAAAATGCAAGGCTTTGAAGGATTGTTTGTCTCTCGTTTGCATTCCTGACTTTCACCAATCTTTCATTCCTTTATGGAGGTCCAGATTTCTGATGGTAATCCATCTTCTAATTCGTTATCAACTTAATGGAATAAAATAATATATTGGTGATTTGATATCAATTATTTATTGTGATACATTACATCCAGCTGTAAGTTTAAGTATTATTTATTTTGACAATATCTCCAGTTTCAATTCATCTTCCATCTGTAACAGGAGCAGCTCGCTCCACATCCATCAAAATGCTGGGTGTCACCATCGGGGAACGCCTCACGGTCTCGGAGCATGTTGACCTGACCGTCAGATCATGTGCATCATCTCTTTATGCTCTTCGAGTGCTGCGCGAGCACGGACTACAAGGTCCGGCCTTACATCTAACTACTCATGCCACAACTCTGGCGCGTTTACTGTATGCGTCCCCGGCCTGGTGGGGCCTGATGAGCTCGAGTGAAGTTGATCGCGTCGAGGGGCTCATGAGACGGGTCAAGAGGGCAGGCTTTCTACCTCAGGATGCCCCGACCGCGACCCAAATGGCTGAAGCCGCTGACGCAGCCCTCTTCTCTGCTATCATCCAAGATAACAACCATGTCCTCCGCAGGCTCTTTCCCACTCGGTCTGTTAGCAACTATAACCTACGCCCTAGGCCTCACCCCTTCGAACTTACAACAAAGAACAATAAGACCTTCGTTCCACGCATGCTTTTCAAAAACGTCTATTAGATGAAAAACTGCCACTCTCAATAACTCATGTATTCTGTTGCGTTTTGTCGACAGTTTTGTGTTAAATAAACGAATATGATGATGATGATGATGATGATGATGATGAATTCAGAATCGGCCTACAGTACAAATTTTATGCCACCCAGAAAACGAATAATCAATTCTAGGCCGACTGCTGATAAATCTCAAAATAGGCCTACTAATAAGCCGTGTTTTTCACATTCAAGTTATTCAACAATAACGTGGCCTAGAACTTTGCATTATGCACCCCGTAATGCAAAGTTCTTGGCCACGCATACGATTCTGGTGGAGTATAGAATTCAGTCAGAAATCAAAATTTGTCTGCATCAGTTAACTTTGCATCAGCAGATAGTCCAAAACCATTCTGATAAGTGATGACCAACTTCTGTTACTGTGCTCACTCCTAACTCCTCTGACTGAGCAACTGAGACTGTTAAGTTTCACAGTTATTAAATCGTTTTCGTTAACAACAATGCTAACCTTTTCAGTCCCATTTCCACCGTCACATTCGGTATTGGCTTACACTTTGGTAAACAAATTCAAAAGATCTAGTACTTCATTTACTTCATTACCTAGCTATTAATTGAAGTAATTAGACTGCATTAGGCCAAAACCCACAGGTTTCTTCAGTTTGAAAAAAAGTTTTAGACATTTCCGGGCCCCTGCCAGGGGCCCCTGCCATAGAACCGGGCCCCGGGGCAGCAACCCAGAAGGGACCCCAAGGGCCCCAAGGGACCGCTTATTAGGGTCACCTTTGTATTATGAGACTATGTACACTGACAAATGATTGACCTTTATAAGTCCAACTGGACTATGAAGCATAAACAGAACCGTGATGAAGTCAATCATTAGCCTAACAAACTCGCATTCAGTGGCGTCTAACCTCCACTTCACCTGGAATGGCAGAACAAATTCCCCCACTCTGGCAGTGTGTTCATTGTCGTATTGCAGGCCGTTATAATATCGGAAATCAGCAACACCCCATTTTATGTCCCAAACGGTTGGCAACCGTGGGTGATCGTTCTTCCAACCCCCATTGGGAGACGCCACTGCTCGCATTGACAAAATAATGCCTCTAAGCGAGTAACTAGTTCACTATGGATTTCGTTTCTATATTTTATTATAACGTTTTCATTTACCTGGTACTGAATTTAATTTCGTCTGTTAAATTACTTTTATATTTCGATCTAGTAGTTCCATTCTTCCCCGATCAAGTAATAATTATAATGACTCTTGAGTTATTCTCGTAGACGTCTCATAATAAGACGAATTACCATGCATTTAAGGTTCCTCTGTACTGGCCGTGCTATTCCGAGACTCAAATCTCTTAAGCGTAATGCAATAAACAAGGCTGTCCCTTACCAACTGTATTGTTATCACATTTCCTATGTGACAACAATACAGTACAGTACAGACCTGGTTGTCCCCAATGGGGAGTTCGCATACCAATCGTGGTTATAGCTGGAACCATCTTCCACAGGGCGGCGGCTTGAGCTCCTCAGCCCTCCTCTCCCTTTTTATTTAATTTTAATCCTACCGAAATTTTAATAAGTAAGTTCACGTTATTTATTTTTGTCAATGTAAGGGACAGCGCGAACGCAGTCCCAACTAACAAAAATTACGCACTCCACTTGCCCACTTTAGGGGTAAGTGCAGGGGTCAGCCCAATCCTAGTGCAATGAATGGGCCTCACCCTGGGGGCACTGCCTTCGTGATCACAGTATCCCCAGTGCCAGGTTAGTATGATCTCACCCGTACGTCATCGGTTGTTATATATTCTTTCTACTCGATTATGAAGGTGTTTAGTTCGTGCGACAATATGCGGCCCTTGTACAACACTTTTGCTGTTTTTTCACAATTATTCTCTTCCAATAATATTTACAAAATTCTCAGATCACATTTAAGAAAGAAATTCTTCAATATTTATCAAGTTTTGCAGCTTATGACGCATCGATCAGTAGAAAAAACACTAGTATTGATACCTGTGCCACTCGCTAGGGGCGACACTGCTAGTTCAAAACAAAAGGCGTCATTCACGAATGCGCCGGTTACGCTTCGGCGTTAATAAAAGTAATAATCTAATCTTATTCGTGTTGCGATAAACACATGAAAATGGCAACAATTAAAAAGAATAATAATTGAAGTTTTATAAGAAACCTGTGGTCATCGGAGTTCAGTTTGCTATTTGTATCGAAGAGCTCAACTTTTCTGGCTTAAACGCGTATAGACGATAACGCTGTACAATGGATTTCTATTTTAACGACATCTTATGGCAACAAACTTGAACAAAGGCCGTTCACGTTCCACATAAATTATTTTGAAAAGTTCTCATTATTCGTATGATATAATTCAGCTATCATGTTAGCTACCTGCACAGTTTATTGTGCATGCTGTTTGCAAAATTGCTAATGTACGATGCTTGATAAATTAAGATGTTAGCGTCCGACGTTGCTGGTGATTTTAAAAACCAGTTAGCTTGCATACTTACGTGCAATCCTGGCAGTTAACACTCGAATAAAGGAGTGGAAATAGTAATACAAAAAAAGTAAATTCAATATTTGAAATTCGTTTCGATGGCATGATTGAATCAAATTAGCCTAACTCAGCACGTTGCTCAGCTTCGAATCAGCTTAAAATCTAATATAGGCCTACAGTCCGTAATCAAAATTAAACGCCGTGACAGAACTAATACTAGGCCTTACAATCTTGAGCTGCTATCATGGCCTAGGTCATAATTATAATACGTATTTCCGACGTTTTTGTACCGGATTTTAATCACGACAGTTGGTACTTTTCTCTGAACACTTTTTATGTGCTATTTTTTTACAGCATTTAATCACGACAGTTGCTATTATTCTCTAAACAAACGCTAATAAAAAAACCTTATCTGATATGAAACGTTATCAAACTCGCGGCCCTCGAATGTGAATAGTATGTTTGGGATTCCACAGGTGGCGTTGAGTTCGACACGGGTTCAATGAGCCTCCACTGACCTCCAATGACAGCAGCTTGTTTCAAATGGAGATCTATGTCAAGGCACCTTTAGATAAGGAGACCGTATGTCAAGGTACCTTTAGTTTAGATAAGGAGACCGTATGTCAACATTGTCAAGGCACCTTTAGAAAGGAGACCGTATGTCAAGGCACCCTTCGTCGGTCGGTTACCGATTTTTTCCACAATGTCAACTTATTCTCATCGTTTTAGCCTCTTAATTCTATGCATATTTGTGCAAAGTATTGCAAAACTGCTTTCCAACTTACGAAAAGCGTGTGCGGTGTAGCTGAGTTCAAATTAGTCCTACTCGCCCTTGGCGAGCAACACCTTAACGTGACATCTCGTCTCTTATCGGAATTTCCAGTGTAAAATTGCTTTTATGTGTGTGCGTGCGTGCATGTGTGTGTGTGTGTGTGTGTGTGTGTGTGTGTATGTGTGTATGTATGTATGTGCGGCGTGCTTGTGTGTGTGCCTGTGTGTGTGTGTGTGTGTGTGTGTGTGTGTGTGTGTGTGTGTGTGTGTGTGTGTGTATGTATGTATGTGCGGCGTGCTTGTGTGTGTGCCTGTGTGTGTGTGTGTGTGTGTGTGTGTGTGTGTGTGTGTGTGTGTGTGTGTGTGTGTGTGTGTGTGTGTGTGTGTGTGTGTGTGTGTGAGTGAGTGGGTGTGTGTATCGTATCGTATCTGAGAATTTGTAATGCGCCTCTTACAGTACTAGCTATTCAGAGGCGCTCTCCGCGTGACAGCCCGGGGCCGGGGAAATAAGAAAGTTTTTAAGCAACGAAGGGATGAAGGTGGGACCCCGTGTGTGTGTGTGTGCGTGTGTGGGTGTGTGTGTGTGTGTATGTGCGGCATGCGTGTGTGTGCGTGTTTGGGTGTATGTGCGGCGTGCGTGTGTGTGCGTGCGTGTGCGTGCGTGTGCGTGTTTGTTTGTGTGCATGTGTAGGTCACAGCAGGTTGTGTGTCACTTTTGATCCTGTACACAATAAGCTATTTCAGCTTTATTTTTCCCGCAAGGCATGACGGGAAAAGTGATAGTTCCCCGCCATAGACATCATATATTAAATGTAAGATGTCTATGTTCCCCGTTCATAAACAAAGCGAAACATGGCGGATAGCTTAGACGAATCGTTCAAAGTGGACGACTTTAATCGATGGAATGTAGATGATTTGAAGAAATTTATAACAGAAAGATGCCACAAGACAACTTCATCGAGTTAAACATGAACTCGTGGCAATCAAATACCTTCTAATATTTGCGTCAAAGTAGATCATAGCAACATCGCTACTGGCACCATTCAGTTTGTTTATGAAAGGTGAACTATCACCGGAAGTAAAAGTAAACTGGCTGCGCATGCGCACTGATAAAGCTGAAGTAGCTTATTCACCGCTGAGCCATGTCACAGAATCTTCGCCAGTCGACTGCCATTTTTACGCAGATGATGCTCAGCTCTTCGTCTCCTTCTCTACGAGTTCTTTTTGTCATCCATCGTTCCTTCGATGTCATCCAAAAAATCTTAAAATGTATGTCCTCTGTCTAATCTTGTTCCTCAACCCTGCCAAAACTGAATTCATTTTAGATCAACCATATCAAGTTAAGAAAATCCACGACTCTTACAGCGTAATTTTAATTCAATTGTATCCATCTATTAGGCCCTACATACTTTTTTGATCTCCGTAAGAAACCCAAGCATCAACGTCTAACTTCTATTCCTCGTTGCCTGAAATCCCAGAAATTTTTCATTTCAAAGCTCTGTCTATCTACCTGCATGCCTGCCTGTCTGCCCGTTTTTCTGTCTGTCTACCTGTCTGTCTTTATGTTTGTCTGCCTGCCTGTCGGTCTGTCTGCCTGCGTGTATGACTGTCTGCCTGTCCTTCCGTCCGCCTGCTGCCTGCCTGTCTATCTACCTGCATGCCTGCCCGTTTGTCTGTCTGCATGCCTCTATGGCTTTTTGTCTGTGCCTGCCTGCCTCCATGTCTGTCTGTCTGCCTATCTTTCCGTCCGCCTGCCTGTCTGTCTATCTGACTGTCTGTCTGCCTGCCTGTCTGTCTGTCTACCTTCCTGTCTTTCTGTTTGTCTATCTGCCTGTATGGCTGTCTGTCTGTGCTTGCCTGTAAGGCTGTCTGCCTGTCTGTCTGTCTGTCTGTCTGCCTACCTACCTGCCTACCTAGCCCGCCTGTCTGTCTGCCTGTCCTTCCGTCCGCCTGCTGCCTGCCTGTCTGTCTGTCTGCCTGCCTGCCTGCTCCGTTTTCTTTTCTCGCTTGCCTTCTGGCAATCGGATTTTGTTCTTCTCTTGGTAATCTTGAAAAAACCTCTGTCTTGCAGACTTGATTTGATATAGCGCCGGTATACTTAAGTCTCTGACGCGGCTTTTGTGTGGAGCTGGGATATTTCGGGGCTTTATACTACATTGGATTACATCACATGACTTGACGCAGCCCTCGTGAATAAACTTTTTAGCTTTAAGTAGGGCCTAGACTTAGAAAATTCGAGATTTTTGGTTTTCCAATAGGATTTGTGCGAATTTTACTATATTGCTTTCACAAGATTGCATGCTTGATTTTATGTCCGTTGCAGCGCGTTGCCCACCAACAAAAGTGTAATGAAAGTAATTACCTTGACCAACACATTATGCAATGAAAACTAAGCACATTGGCCGACAAGACTCCCTCCAATTTTGCCCTTACATCGGCCTTCGATATCGCGTGAACCTAACATTTGTTCACATGGGTGCAAATTACAAACAGCGCATGCAGTCTGTCTGATAATGAGTGATTGTTATCGCTTATACAACAAAACAACGATAATACGAACAGGATGTGCAAGGTACGCATATACTGTAGGCACACACATAACCAGACTTAAATTCAAGAGGATGCAACTTCACAGACCATTGGCAAAATCCTGGTCATTGGGGTCAAATATATTTTGTGCACGATTTTTGCATTTTAGTTAGTTATCTACTTTCTGTATGTGTTTTATTATGTTGTGACCTGCCTGTTCGTGGCGACATAAAGTTTATATATTATAGTCAATGGAAGTTCCAGTATATAAAAAAGCAAGAGGAGGCAACTGCCTCCTCGTACCTCCATGTAGCTATGCCTATGACTGTAGGCCTATAGACCTAATTATAATCTTCTCACTGGTCATGTTTCTGTTAGGCCGACTATCGATGTTAAGCTTCCAGATTCACGTTCTTCTCTTTCAAGTTTTTGATTTCATATATAATTTTTTTCTTCATCCTCTGTCTCTAGAGAACCAAAAAAATCTGGAATAACACCTTTGACTTGACGCAGCACTCCTGAATAAGCTTGATGGTGCCCTGCGCTTAGTTTTTTTTGTAGCGCTTAGGATATTTCGACTTTAGAGACTCGAATGGATAAGACGCACACTGGGGTCTAGTTTGAGAACTTTGATTACCACTTGCAATGAAAGCATCTGGGCGTTCGACCGGACTCACACTGGAATTTGGCTGGCATGATATTGTTGATTTGATAAAATGGTTGGGCCACATCATGAGGGGAGACTTCCTTCTAATTATAATTGAGGGAAGAATGGAGGGGAAGAAGACAAGAGGAAGACCGAGATCGATGTTGTTGGAATGGAAGATGGAGGAGGATTACAGCAAACTGAAGGAAAGACCCAGAAAACGTGATGAATGGTGAAATTGGACGAACGAACCTGCTTAGCAAGGCAGAGAAGCAAAAGAAGAAGAAAGATAGTGTTGATGTTGATATGTGCCATCGACTGAAGCTTTAAGCACTATTGAAACATTGTTACGATTGCGCTATAGAAGTTCTAAGATCAGATTAACAAAAGGCATTTAACTAGTGTCGGCACACGATTATACGAAAACCAGTTAGTGAATATTCTCCAACTGTTTTCTTGTTTTTCTTTCTTTTTTAGGGACAGCGCGAACGCAGTCCCCACTAACAAAAATTGTGCACTCGACTCACCCGCATTTGGGGTGATCGCAGGGGTCAACCCGATCGTAGTGCAATGAAAGGGCCTCGCCCTGGGGGTACTGCCTGCTTGATCGCAGTAGCCCCCGTGCCAGGTAAGTATGATTTTCCGACCGGGTCATGTGACTTTGTATACGTTTGGCGATTGTAGAAAAAGGTGTGTCATGCAACTGAACGCGGTTTTCGAAAGCTACTAATCGAGGCTTTATCTAAAACGTTTTTAATGTACCCTAATTTGTTTCAAATGAAGATTTATCATTACGCAAGTAATTACTACTAAACTGGTTGTTGGAATTGCGTCCTATTAAAGATAATATTTTAAACTTGTCAAAAGTGTTAGTGCGCCACCTAGTGAGTGGAGTGATCACATTATTATTTGGCCAACCGTGGCCTTCAGCATGAACGTGGCGTTTGAACGAAATCGTTTATAATAATAATAATAATAATAATAATAGAGATTTGAGTGCCGTAGTTCGTAAGCAGTCGATGACTCGAAGCAACGATTTATGTATTTTAGCGATTATAACATATAAGGATTAAACCTGTGTGTGTAAAGAACTAAATATGTAAATATAGAATCTCACAATGTTTCAGCGCAACTTAAAACTTTCAGAGAGCCAGATTTTTTAAACCGAGATTCATTTAAATAGGCTAAATTTCGAAAGCACCGTAATCCGTCTTTGCTCTCGTTTCCATTTAGGTCATCTTAAACGAGGTCAGGTCATGGCGTTTACACGGTGGACACGGAGGATCAGTGCTTTTTGTCCTTTTACCAATCAGACCACAAATTGCATTAGAAGTTGTTATTATCGATTGTGGCTGATTTATTGCCAAATTCACACAGACTTCCACTCGATTTCTACTTATTTATTTTTACGCTTGTGAACATTTCTTGATGATCGGTTGAATTTCATTACAATTACAAACTCCCTGTCTTTATCCGCAAATCCCCAACTTTATCGATTTTCAAAACTAACCTTAAAACACATCTGTTTAAGATTTACTATGATTGATTTTTCTGTTACGCGCTTTTGTGCAAGATTCCAATTTGTTTAGGCGCGCTATAAATAACAGTCTAAATAATAATAATAATAATAATAATAATAATAATAATAATAATAATAATAATAATAATAATAATACTAATAATTTTGTTTTAGTGAAATCGAAGGGTTTCTTTTTTATCCATCTAGATTAACTTGCGGGAATCTTGCTTGATTGCTTGATTACTTGATTGCTTGATTACTTGCTTGCTTGCTTGCTTGAGCCACAGGCTAAATTGTCAAATCTTGCGACGACTAGTTCGATCACTTACAATCATTCAATCGTCGTGAAACTTGGCAGGTAGACTCGCCCTCGCACACACTTCATTCTATCAAAATATCAGCTCCCCAAAAAAGGCTAGCTTATAGAATCGGGGACTAAACTTTTCGAATCGGGGAATCCCCTTTTCCGAAACGCACCGTTGTGATTGGCCAGGGTTGTGATTGGCCGCAGTCGTAAAATTAACGCGGACTATATATTTGTAGAGGTAACTGCTTAATATGACGGACTATAGGATACTAGATGGATATAGTAAAAAACTTTGTTTTTACGGGCTGTATTTTATTATCCATCTAGTTTAACTTGCGGGAATCTTGAATGTTTGAATGTTTGATTGAGCCACAGGCTAAAAAGTCAAATCTTGCGACGACTAGTTCGATCACTTACAATCATTCAATCGTCGTGAAACTTGGCAGATAGACTCGCCCTCGCACACACTTCATTCTATCAAAATTTCAGCTCCCCAAAAAAGGCTAGCTTATAGAATCGGGGACTCAACTTTTCGAATCGGGGAATCCCCTTTTCCCAAACGCAGCGTTGTCATTGGCCAGCGTTGCCATTGGCTGCAACAGAAACGGGCGCGCTGCATCATTAAACGGACGCTATGTTGTAAAATGAACGCGGACTATATATTTGTAGAGGTAACTGCTTCATAAGACGCATTATAATTTATAGGATACTAGATGGATATAGTAAAAACTTTGTTTTTACGGGCTGTATTTTATTATCCATCTAGTTTAACTTGCGGGAATCTTGAATGTTTGAATGTTTGATTGAGCCACAGGCTAAAAAGTCAAATCTTGCGACGACTAGTTCAATCACTTACAATCATTCAATCGTCGTGAAACTTGGCAGATAGACTCGCCCTCGCACACACTTCATTCTATCAAAATTTCAGCTCCCCAAAAAGGCTAGCTTATAGAATCGGGGACTCAACTTTTCGAATCGGGGAATCCCCTTTTCCCAAACGCAGCGTTGTCATTGGCCAGCGTTGCCATTGGCTGCAACAGAAACGGGCGCGCTGCATCATTAAACGGACGCTATGTTGTAAAATGAACGCGGACTATATATTTGTAGAGGTAACTGCTTCATAAGACGCATTATAGGATACTAGATGGATATAGTAAAAAACTTTGTTTTTACGGGCTGTATTTTATTATCCATCTAGTTTAACTTGCGGGAATCTTGAATGTTTGAATGTTTGATTGAGCCACAGGCTAAAAGTCAAATCTTGCGACGACTAGTTCGATCACTTACAATCATTCAATCGTCGTGAAACTTGGCAGATAGACTCGCCCTCGCACACACTTCATTCTATCAAAATTTCAGCTCCCCAAAAGAGGCTAGCTTATAGAATCGGGGACTCAACTTTTCGAATCGGGGAATCCCTTTTGCGATACGCAGCGTTGCCATTGGCCAGCGTTGTCATTGGCTGCAGTGGCGGCGCCAGGATTTCCGGTTTGGGGGGGCTGTAGCCCTAAGCCCTTCCTTTTCTCCCCTCCCTCTTTTCCCCTTCCTGTACCTCCATCCAGAGGCGCAACCACGGTCCAGAAGTTGGGGACCTAATAGAATGTCTGAGGGGGATTGCGAGCGCCGAAGGCGCGAAGCTGCGATTGCCGAAGGCAAGAAGCCCCTAACGACTAGGGGGTATGGGGGAGCGTCGTAAGCTCCCCATCGGGGTCTGGGGCGGAGCCCCAGAAACTGACGCAATTTTGAGCATTTCATGCCAAATGCAGTACATTTTGGGCTCTAATTTACCTCAAATTTTTCACCGATGATTTCGATATAAAAGTACCTAAACCATCTAGATATGTGAAAAAATATGACTTTATTATATGAATAAACTGAGATTTTAGGTTTTAGAAGAATACCACTCGCAGTCTCAGAAGTAAAAATTGAAATGTCCTCCTACCGCGAGCCTTAGTAGAATTTTAAAGCGTGATAAGTAGGCTACAGGTTTAGAGTGAAATTATACAGCAACATCCTGCACTGAATTCTTATAGACTCAGTTGAGTTTAGCGGCTTTAGCCTTACTCTGTATTCTATCGGCCAGGTCCAGCGATTTGTTAGGGGACGGACCTACTAGAACGTTCGAGTGGGGGAAATTGCGAGTGCGGAAGGTGCACGTACAGCCGCGATTGCGGAAAGCAAGAAGCCCCTAACGACTATAGGGATACGGGGGAGCGTCGTAAGCTCCGCCAACGGGGTCTGGGGCGGAGCCCCAGACGACGACGCAATTTTGAGCATTTAATACCAAATGGAGTGCATTTTGGGCTCTTGTTTACCTCAAACTTTTCAAAAGTTGGGGTGCACCGTCCAAACCTGCCCGAAAGTTGGGGGGACGCGTCCTACGGGTCCCATAGGGTGGTTGCGCCTATGCCTCCATCCCTTCCCTCTTCTATACCCGACACAAAACCTGCAGACAATGGAATCAATATACTGTACAGAAGTTTGAGCTCTATCACAAGAAAATCTTTAAGATGTTCCCAAATTACTTCTTTCATAGACCCTTACAGCTGTTACTGGGCATTGATTTGAAACAGGTTCTTGCAAGTTTTACTATTCTCCACTTAGATTGATTGAAAACTATACAATAAACACGTTAAATCCTAATGTTTATTTCCTTGTAAAGCACAAATTTAATGTACATAAGCGACATAAAATCCCTAACAAGTTATTAGGCCTACAGCATTTTTCTACAGGAAAACTTTCAAACATGAATTTATTTGAACTGCAACTAGGCTATGCCTCCTGTACAAACAACATGATGACAAACTTACATTCCCAATCACACTTTTTGTGTCTGAAATACTTCATGTTGGAATAAAGCCATCATGCAATACTACACCAAACCCATTAAAACATCAACATCATGAAGTTGAAAACACTTTACTTAAGCATTATTATCCATGGCAACACTTGGAAATTCTAGAAAAATAAAAATATAACAAAAAGTTTTTGAAAGAAACTTAAGGAAAACTTCGTAAATCTATAGCAGAAACCCCAAGAAAATAATTAATTAAATATTGATCGCATTAATCTGTTTCCCGCAATCCCGCTATTAGGCCCTTTTGCTTTTAGAACGGAAGTGAGTCAGTCACGCACTCAAGCAACCATAATAATTATAAGAAAGAGGTCGTTGCACGCAACTGAAACCGTAAAGTCAGTAAGAATGTAATCGGTAAAGATTAAAATAGGCCCTGTGAGTCTGTGACCCTGTCCATCATAATCAAGTAATATAATTGCCTCACTGCCCGAGATAGTTGATGATTTCGTTGCCGTTGGTCACTGTTCAGTTGGCTTATTATGAAGTAAGTTTGGCAGAGATTTCCCACTTTTTGTTTGGGGGGCTGAGCCGCAGTTAGGGGGGGCTAAGCCCCCTAGCCCCCCCTGGCGCCGCCACTGATTGGCTGCAACAATAATGGGCGCTGCCTCGTTAAGCGTGCTATGTTGTAAAATGAACGCGGACTATTTTCAGAGTACACGTTATAGGATACTAGATGGATATAGTAAAAAACTTTGTTTTTACGGGCTGTATTTTATTCATGTTGAGGACGCGCGTAAATTGAATTTATGAATTATTTCCATGATAAGCTTCCGGTGTACATATTATGCACAGTTTTCTATTGCAACTGTTGTCGTTGATCAAGCTCAGTTTCAATCTATTGATTGGGTGAGATTCTTGACCACCGCTGCCCGTTTGAATGGGTGCCACTGCCTTTTGAAGTCCCCCAGCGTACAATACGCCGACTTTTTTTAAACTTACGCCATAACTCTAGCATACGGATTAGCGCTGCGCTGCATATAAAGAATCACGTTTGAGATCGTACTTAAACTTCCAAAAAATCGCCTTGACCTGAGCACAGCTCATGAATAGGCTGGTGCCCTGCGCTGGGCCTCGAGTGGCGCTTTAGAAGTTTGGAGATTACGACTACAGTTCTATATCTTTGCTATGTTTTCAAAATGGACGCAATTTTTCGTGTGGCTCTCTTAAAATATTAGCTCTGTGGTGTCAACATTGTGTCCTACCAGAGTAAATTGGCGGTCGATGTATTAGACATTTTATTTCAAATTTGGATTAATTAGCACATTTTAAAATGGTATGACTTGATGCTGGTGATTTTCTGCTACTAAGTTCTTTGTTTATTTTGCAATGATGAGTTTCATTTTGTGTGAATCACTGATGCGAAAATCCACCTACGTTTTTTTCACTACAGTCCTTCTATGCTATGGTTTGGGCGTGCCGTGGGTTGGGTTATTTTGTCACGACTATACTGTGGAACATTTCCTGTTCGAACGTGGAGAAGCCTTCTAAAATTGTCATTTTGAATTTAGCCAAAACGTCAAAGTCGGAAAAATGGTGAAGCGACTTAAAATTTAGAGTTCTATACTTTTGGTTTAGAGTTAGTAGCATTTAAGTTGACATCCGACTGATGTCTTTCATAATTTTGATATTACATAGTTAGACTTGTTAGAGTATGGTTTCTTCTCTGTACAACCATTGTATTTCAGATTCAGAAGCATTTTATGCACAGAAGCTTCTATTGTTTGTATGCTTTATCTTCTATTGTATACTTGATCTTCTATTTTTATATGCTCCATCTTTCTATTGTTTGTGTACTAAATCTTCTGTTGTTTGTTGGGTATGTGTGTGAAATGAAACGAATGAACTTAAAGTGTAAAACTGTGTTTGGTTTTTTGTTTAAGACGGCAGTCAGATTGACAAATGAGAAAATATCTGGTTAGTGGACTAATACTTTGTAGTAATTTTTACTTTGTACTATATTTAACAAACAGCCTTTGCAATACGGAACTTGTAAGTGAATTCTGTGATTCAGACAATGAAAACTGAATTTTTACTACTACTGATGATAAAAGTCGAAATGTCTAAAGAGCTACTTAAATGTTAAGCATTGGTATGCATAGGGCAACGGCTTATCCACAAATGCTGTGTCAAGTCAGAGGGGTTGATCCAGTTGCTGGGGACCAGGAAAGGAAAGAGTAAGAGGTAAGAATTTAGGTAAGAATTTAGGTAAGAATTTAGAGCTAGGACTACATTGTTGAGTACAGATAAATGGGATTAACCCTTTAATGACGAGCGTGTACTAAAACGTATGGGACACCAATGCAGCTCATCGTTAAAGGGTTAACAGAGAACATCAGTTAGATGTTTAGCACACACTTGAGCCATTACTCTTTGTAATTGGATTTGGTAGTAAAACAGTCATAAAAATTGTGTGAGATTCTACATTGACTATAGTAGTGGAAATAGAACTGGATCAAGGTTTACCATTCTCTGTACTTTTTCAGAATTGAAGGAGGCATTTATGCTGTTTGACTACAGTAAAAGTGGAAAGATTTCCACTAGAGACATTGGTCCGGTTGTCCGGTCAATAGGATTGAAGCCATCGGAGGCTGAGGTTCAGGATATAATGGCCGATGTTCAGCAGATGGGTCAGTTCATTCCTTCATTCATTCATTCATTCATTCATTCATTTCAGGAATTTATATAGCGCCACTTCAAGAAGCCTACTCAGAGGCGCTCCCAGTCCAACCACGGTGATACAAGTAAGTCTTAAGGAGCCTGTAGAACGTAGATGAATTATCCCGAGGTAACAGGCGTATCTCCAGTCTTTTCGCTCGGTTGTTTTGCGAGGAATTGTAATTGCAATCTGACATTTGCATCTCGTTTCTGTTTTTTGTCATCTATCCAGAACAAAATGTATATGTTATGATCATTGTGCCATATAAATTGAGGCATGGTATTTAATGTTCTTCATTCATGAATTTGTATATTAGTGCCCCTTCAAGGGAACTAAATATAGCACCACTTTAAGAGGAACTTCTCAGAGACGCTCCACACCTGCTTTTCAAGCGTTTGTAGAAAAGAGATACAGAAAGGAACCAACCTTCAACACGAGTTGAAGGTTGATTGTTGCCTTGCTTTTAGGTAGGAGTCCAACCGCAATTCTGTGGTGAAAGGTTGCGAGTCTTACTTTTAATTCATTGTTCCGTATGCTTTTGCAATTGTATTTCTTAAGTGCTGTTTGATTTGAAATTAACCCTTTTGTTTAATCTGTAAACATTTGATCCAGGTGGGGAAGTCGACCTGTCAACACTCGTCCAACTGATTGGTCAGAAAGTGACCAACCCACCTTCAGAAAGTCCAGAGAGCTTACGGGAAATGTTTCGAATGTACGATAAAGACGGACGTGGCGTCATCACCGTGAAAGAAATGCGCCATCTACTGACAAGTGTTGGCGAGAAGCTGAGCGACGAGGAAGCAGACGAACTGTTAAAGATGACTGGATGTGTTAAAGGCGATAACGTGGAGTATGATAGTAAGTCATGCATATTCATGTTAGTCATGCATATTCATGTAAGTCATGCATATTCGTGTGTGTGTGTGTGTGATAAATAATATTTAATCAAATGCCAGTGACAGTTAGTGATTCAAATTCATATTGATTAGTCGATATTAATTGAATCTAAGGTCTTGCATGTTCATGTGTCCTTCCCGGTAATTTACGTTTGACAATAATATGTATTGTTGGTCCGCTCTGGTCGTTGTTATGCTCGACCTTAAAATTCTTTAAATGCGAGAACTGAGGACTTTAGTAGAATTAGAAGAAGGAATTTGTACAGTTTTGTTTACTTTGAAGTGTCTTTCAAAACATGGTATTTTAAAACAGAAAATAACTGTTTTACAGTTTTAAAGTACTCGATGGTTTTTTTAAGATGTAAAAGCGAATATGACATGTTGTATCAGACTGTAAATTCAACATTTTCTTGCTGATGCAGTTTGAAATGGCTCATTTTTCAATGTTTAATAAATCGAAAGAAAAAAATGTTTCATTTTGTAGATGACGCTTATATAGCATTACAATGTGGACATGTTAACCCAAAGTCATTGGGGAAAAGCCATATGAAACTAATGTATAAACAAGGCCATGTGTTGAGTGATAATGCTGAAAAACCTAACATATTCACTAGCTAAACCCTTACACAGTGTAGTATGCCTATCATCACTTCTTTTCATTGAGCTACGTATAAAAATATTTACTTGCAGTTTTTGATCTAATTTTTAAAACGTACAGGTTTTGAAGTTTTTACATTTAAATCAATTTATTGTGTATTTGTTTTAGAATTCATTCAGATCGTTCTTCGTGGTTGAGAGGTCATCTTCTGACCGACTCGAATTCAGTCTTCTTGAAATACTGCTCTGTAGTCATATCAACACTGAGATATTGATTAGGACTTGTAATTAACTCACCTTGATATCTCATGTTCATGAAAATTCTGTGACGCTTAGGATTTAGGGTTTTCTATGTAGAAATTATTTGAGGATTCATACTGGTTAGTAACTTTCTCGTAGAACTTTCAAACTTTGAGTATTTATTTGGTGCTACACCTGAGTTGGCAGGTTTTGATGTCGTGCTCCATCAACTGCCATAAAAAAGTCCTCAGCTGTTGAACCTTGCCATTAAGTTTAATAGATTTCTGACAATGTAATTGTAGGATAAATCCTACCTGTCTTCGCAAATCTCCACCAACATTCCTTGTATATATGTAGCTTCGAGTTTTACATTTACATAGCAATAGCTGAGCCGCTGTAGAAGCCGCTTGTGGTTGGCCTAAAGATGCTATAGTTCTGTAAGAACTATGAGTTCAGAGTTCGTCGTCTAAAGGTAAATGTTCCAAGGATGGGAAAAGTCTCGCGATTCGGCGACGTTCAACACATTTGGAAATGCAACAGAAAATTAATTTGTTGACTAGTTTTACTCTTCATTTATGTCTATGTGCTTGTATCCAGATGTTTAATTTGTTCATTTTAAGTAAGTCAGAAAGTTCTTGTGTAAGCAAGTACAATTTGTTTTAATTTGCAGAGAACTTTATGTTTGACCACTCGAAACATGACTCGCTATTGTTTTATTATCGGCAGTTGTCTGCTGTTGCATTTGTCATTTTAGCTGTTGTGTCTTTAAGTAATTGTAAATTTATATACAGTAGCACCTGTTCATGAGTAGCTTCAAGGTATGTATCGGGAACTGAAAACCTTAATTGCTCTGAATTAAGATTTGCTTATGCAGATACTAAATACACTAATAACAGATGGGAAAAGAATATTTCCAACACTTGCCAAAAGAATATTTTATCTTGCTTCTCCGGTTTCTTAATTAGTTATAGTTAATTGTCTTTGTTAGATGAATAGCTCTACTTGCTCAATAGCTTGTCCTTTCATTGTGATAGTTATTGGTGTCTGGTCTTTTCAATCACCGTTGTTTTGATCTTCTCTGCATTGATCGTTATGCCGAATCTTCTACTGGTTTCGTCAGTGTGTCATAAATGTCCTGTTCTTCTAGCGAGGAGGTCAATAATTCCAGCCTTGGTGTTGTTGAGGCTGGGTAACATTACTGCTTGTAACACTAGATTAATTAGGCATGAAGATAGATACATCCTTGTCGAAACTCCCATTTTCTTGTGAAAGTATTCTGGGCTTTTAATCTACATTTATGGCACTTGATGCTTTTCTATAATATCTCTTGTACAAGTTTGAGCAATTGTTCGGATATTCCTGTATTTTGCACATTCCATCATACCATATGCTGTCTAATGCTTGCTTGAAGTCTATGAAGTTGATGAAGACTTTCTGATTGTGTTCTATACTTTTTTCAAGTATCTACCTTACTGTGAATAGTTGATCAATTGTGCTTCATCCTGAGTAGTCATATATACGTAGATTAATCTCCGACCTATCATGCATTGAAGCGAAGTCTGTTTTGTGTAGAACTGTTGAGAATTTACGTAAACAGAATAAATTAAGGAAATTTGACGCCGTATTCGCTGACGACCAAGGTTAAAACCGGCGAATGCAGCAGGAAGCAGTTGCTTACAGAGACAGAGAGAGAAGAGGAGAGATCTGGGAAGCAGAAAGTTATATAGAGGGCGTGTCCCATATTCATTTCGCCGCCAAAGCTTTCCCAGCCTCAAATGACACAGGTTATGGCCATCCGGACATTACACGTAGTATAGTCCGTACATATATACCTCTATGTATGTATGTATATACACATGTTTACATATACATGTTTGTACATATAGACATCCGTATATATATATATATAATTATATATATTAAAAATTGTTGTGCTGACCTTGACAATAATAGCTTGGGAGGCGTAGGAATTCGTGTGACTGTTTTGTATGTGGGGGTGTGTGGTGATAGACGGTGTTTGGTGCGAATGATATCTCATGTGAACTTTTGGAGCATATGTCCGGCAGAATATAATGGCAACAAAATATGGAGATTCATGTTCACACACCCATGTTAACTCTTTCGTTGCCCCAACCCATATTCCGCGTGGCTATAGGCTACATAAATATGCTACCTTGTATGTTTTCGTGAATATGTGTTCCTGCCAATTTGTGTCCAATAAGTCCATTTTCCGGTGACGCATAATAATTAACGTGCCAAGGGATAGTCCCACGGAATTGGGGGTGGGCCCGGCCATGCTCCGTCAGAGTTTGGGAGGAAGCCAGCTGGTTGCCACCAGATTTACTGGTTCCAGTAAAGGTAATAAAAACTCGATCCTGGGACGCGGTGGTGTCAGGCCTCTTGGAAATTTATGTCGGTGAAATTTCCACCAGTGAAACTGAAACACGTATACGGCTATGTGATAGGGTATGTTAACGGGTTACCTGCTATTGATACGTCTAGCAAACTGTCTTATTAATCTATTAATTTTAGGCGTAATTTGCTGGGCTCTGGGAGTAGCCCACTTTCCGGACTGGGGGTATCGTACCGTGGTTCTAATTTCTATCAGGTTGCCTCTCCTGAATACCGTCAATAAACAATGTCAATAGTACGAGTCTCTTATTCTCCATGGAGTGTTCATACTATTCAAACAATAATAACTGCGCGAAAAAAGAAACTATAGGAGTAGATATTAGTACGTCCCACTTTCTGGACAAAAACTTACAGCTCTGCCTCGGGTTGGGGACCTGTATACATACAATACAATGTATCGTATACAAAAAAATTGATGTCAAGGACTGCTTTCTGTGATAATTTCTATCAGGTTGCCTCTCCTCATAGATTATAAATAGGCCAAGTGGAAAAAGTCCAAAGGACGCCGAATAGGAGACGTTAGATATTTGCCAGCAGAATCTAAGCCCCTTCATAAAGTTTCTCGTAACCCTCGTCTGCCCTTTGACCCTGACCTGACCCCAACTGCGACGCTGATACGGGTCTACATCCAATGAGAACCTGACTGACTGGGTTCATGTTGTGGGAAAAACAAAGTCCTTCACTGAAAACCAACGTAGTCATCCATTCATTCATCTGTCCATCTATCAAGCCATCGATCCAATCGGTTATACATTCATTCATCAATCCATTCACCCATTCATTCATCGATCCATACATTTATTCATAACATCTGCCTAATAATTAATCGATTATCGATCCATTTATTTATTCATTCATAAATCAATTCATCAATCCATTCATCATCCATCCGTTCATTCGTTTATTCACTCGTTCATTTATCTATCCATCCATCCATCCGTCTGTTCATTCATCCATCTATCCATCTGTCAATACATTCGGTCTTCCATTCACCCATCAATTTATCCATCCATCTATCCATCCCTTAATTCATTCATCTATTCACTAATTCATTCATCTATACATCCATCTATTCATTCATCCACCAATCACCCCATTCACACATCTATCTATCTCATCCACATATCCATCCATTCATTTATTGACTCATTAAATCCATCCATTCATCCAAATAAGCCAGCTCCGTTCTCAGCCCCTTGCTATTAACCTCAACTCTTTCCCTACAGGCCTACACCCTCATTCGGGATATGATATGAAGGGCTTGGACTCTCCAGACAATTTGTTTCATGCAGTTAACAACTGTTTACAGGTTCATCTTCTGTTTATATGAAGACATCGTGTTTAGCTCATCTGTGTAACTTCATCCATGCTAGACAACGTAGGCCTACACCCTTTCTTTCGTTTGCTCTCAGCTTTTGTTGTTGTCAGCCTTGTGGGCCTAACTTAATAGGCCTACTAATCGCTTACGATATTAGGTTTCATTATTTATACCATGCACGCGTACATTACATAGTGGCATTTTACATACATTACATGGGTGCTCGATAGTGTAGTGGTTAGCGTGCTGGACTGTCAATCGAGAGGTCGGGGTTCAAATCCCAGCCAGGGTAGAAATCTGGCTCAAGATTTCTGCCCCACCTGCGCCCCTAGCCAACTCAGCTATAATGAGTACATTAACCCTACACTGTCGGTAGGACTTGCCATTCACTCTCAATATGCCGAGGCTAAGAAAATGAAGTCGCTAACACTGCATACCCATAGCTGCCATTCAGGCTAGCATACAGGATTGCTGTTCTTCTTTTACACAGTTATTTCAGAACGTAAATAATCTTAATTTAAATAAATGCAATGTCATGCATACATACATACATACATACATACATACATACATACATACATACATACATACATACGTACGTACGTACATACATACATACATACATACATACATACATACTTACATACGTACGTACGTACGTACGTACATACATACATACATACATACATACATACATACATACATACATACATACATTACGTACGTACGTACGTACGTACGTACGTACATACATACATACATACATACATACATACATACATACATACATACATACATACATACATGCATGCATGCATACATGCACACATACATACATACATACATACACATACATATACAAGCCTTAGCTATGCATTCATACATGCATAGATAAGTTATATAAGTGCATATATATTATACCTCAGTATAATTATATGCTTATAGATGTAATAAAACAGCCTATGAAATTAGTTCCTTGCATGTAATCGCAGCCATCCATCTAAATTTATTATTTAGCATAATAATGAAAATGCTAAACTTCACATAATGTGTCTTTTATGTATTTCGCAGCGTTGTTTCATTCCGATAGCTCCTCGGTATGTAACCCGAAACTTTCAATTGACCCACTACCCTCTAACGATCGGGTGACCGGGGCAATTCTACCCCAAGACTGAAGGACCCTTCCCCAGCTCCCTCCCTTCTAAGCCCTCTCTACCTTCACGCCTTTCTTTCCCGTATACCAAACTTCCGTTCCCACTTTCTCCAGGTCTCAATTTGGCATCGAGCCAAAGAATTTCTCGATCAGCCAGCGCCCGTGCCAGGGCTCCAGAGCAGGGCACTTGGCCAGCCGTGGCCCACGACGGGCTGCTGGGGGCCATGACCCCGTGGCGGCTCGCAGTGGATGGGAATTGGACCGTGAGGGGTTATATTATATACGCGCGCCAGGAGTAATGAATACTGAGGCAGAGTAATTGTAGTAATACGTTTTAGAAGTTAAGGTTTAACAGAATGATGCCTAGAGAAAGTGAGGCTCCCGTGATTTCCCTCGTGAATTTTTTTCCACAGTCCCTCGACAACGTGGCCATCTTACGAAACGAGAAGATTAAGAAAAGCCATCAACTCCATCACTCCCCGTGCACTGGAAGTGCCAGTCCCAAGTCGTTAAACTGTCTAACTGTCCAAACAACTGTCTAAAGCAACTGTCTAAAGTTTAGACAGTGCTGTTTCCTCCTCGTTCTTAGCTGTGTTCGTCAGAGAATAGAAGATTCAGAACATCTTGACTATTGATTGTTTCAAGTTTAACAAAAGATGGTTATAAACTAATTCCGTCAGTAGCAACGAAGCCAGAATAAAACTTGCGCTACTTACTGATGTAATCACTGGGATAATACATAAAACATTTTGTACTAGAAAAGTCTTGTAGGGGCCTACATGTTACTAGCACATTCAGAAAGACGTGGAGGATGAGCATTACCCACTCGATGTAAAACTCTAAGAGTTTCAATTCATCGTCGTCGTCAATGACTCGTCATCGTCGTCGTCGACATCATTATCGTCATCATCATCATTATCATCATTATCGTCATCATCATCGTCGTCATCATCATCGTCGTCATCATGATCATTATCGTCATCATCATCATCATAATCATCGTCGTTGTCATTATTATCGTCGTCGTTATCATCATTATCGCCGCCATCATCATCACAGTCATCATCATCATCATCATGGTCGTTGTCATCATCATCGTTGTCGTTCTCATCTTTTGCGTCTTCATCATCATCATTATCGTCGTCGTTATCATCATCGTCATCATCGTCAAGCTGATGTCTGCAAGACACATATTGAATAAAATACGATTCCTGGTCATCATTGCGATAATAATTGTCATCGTTACTATCATCATCAGCAGTTGCATCCTCCTCCATCTTCTTCTCATTTATCATTACTCGCACCATCAGTGGCAGCAGCAGCATGGCTATTGTAGTCGTCATTTTTCCCATCGTCATCACCGTTATTAATCAGTTACAGACGAAACCAATTCAATTAGTCCAATTATTCTTCTAAGCACCGTCCATCCGGTAATTACAGACCCCGCCTCTGCCCCGATGATAATTAGAGCGAACTGCTTTAAATGAGGTTGAAATGGTTAAACGCGTCGGTGACCCGTGGAATTCCGCCCCTCTGGCACCGAGTTGACCCGGTCTCCTGAGTCCGAATGGAAGGTAATACGCCGCCAATTATTCAAGAGGTAGAACCATTTCAACGAGGGAGCGACGGCAGGGAGGGTACACACACACCGCTGTAGCACGTCGGGCTGATATTAGTATGCAGCGGTGTTTAATTTCTGCTAAGTCACCATGACATTTAGACTGGTTTGCAGAGGATGCAGCGGTTTAGTTGTCGAGGAGCTGTCTCCTCGGCTTGACCTCCCCGGATTCTGACCTGGCACCGGAAAGGAGAAAAGCAGCCTGGGTATTGCGGATTTGATTTGATATAGCGCCGGTGAATTAGCTGGTGTCCCTGACGCATCTTTTGTGTGGCGCTGAAAAATTACGAAGATTTACATTTACATTTGCTGCTATTATAACTATTATTATTGTTATCGTTATTATTATTATTATTATTATTGATATTATTATTTTTTTTATGCCCCGAGGTATATCGTTATTTCTTCTGTTTCTCCAATTTGGGAGGTATACAGGATCCATCAGGGACTTATTATTATTATTATTATTATTATTATTATTATTATTATTATTATTATTATTATTATTATTATTATTATTATTATTATTATTATTATTATTATTATTAGTATTAGTATTATTGATATTATTATTATTATTATTATTATTATTATTATTATTATTATTATTATTATTATTATTATTATTATTATTATTATTATTATTATTATTATTATTATTATTATTATTATAACCGCGCTGGCTAATCCCACGCTTCTTCTGTTTCTCCAATTTGGGATGACCTGATCCCACGGCTACCCAGTCTCTCCTCCTCTTCCTCCTCCTTCTCCTCCTCCTCCTGTCCCTTCTCCTTCTTCTGTCATCCTATAGTACCCTGCCATGGCACAGATGGAATCTCCATTCTACTCCTCAAATGACAGACATTCCATGCCTACCGCTCATCGCTGTTTGTTTGAGCCGTAGCTAGAGATATTCTTGTTGTTCTGGGGTATTTAGTGACCCCTCACATCAGCTGCCTTGTTGCAATGATTAAACAGCGCCCACTGTAGGTCAAAGGTCGATTGACCATCGACCAAACTCAGTCAGGCATCTGCTGATATATGGCGACATAAAGCGACAGACCAGAGACATGCAGGACATCTGTGGAATATGTAATGGCGACGACGGTGAACGTCGCTAAAGCGTCATTGGATTTAAGTAGGTAAGTAAGTAGGTAGGCAGGTAGGTGGGTAGTAGTAAGTAGGTAGGCAGATGGGTAGGCAGATGGGTAGGTAGGTAGGTAGGTAGGTAGGCAGGTAGGTAGGTAGGTAGGTAGGTAGGTGGGTAGGTAGGTAGGTAGGTAGGTAGGTAGGTAGGTAGGTAGGTAGGTAGGTAGGTAGGTAGGTAGGTGGGTAGGTAGGTAGGTAGGTAGGTAGGTAGGTGGGTAGGTAGGTAGGTAGGTAGGTAGGTAGGTAGGTAGGTAGGTAGGTAGGTAGGTAGGTAGGTAGGTAGGTAGGTAGGTAGGTAGGTGAGCCCTAGCTGCGAAAAATGAACAATCTTCTGAAAACGAGAACAGACAGCAGTTCAGGTAAAGCAAGGTAAATTAAGGTACGACAATGTCAGATAAGGTCAGGAACGATATCGTGATCTGACTTCTCCAAAGGATCATGATTTTAAAGTGTTTTTGGTACAATTATTGTCCTGCGCTAAGCTTTTAGTACTTTGGAAATTTCGAAATTACGATTACTAATACTATTACGGAATCAACCACAAGTCACAGACATGAAAGGCTATGGCGTTACCAATTAATCGCCAAGAATAAGTTGAGTGATTCTAAAGCTATAAGCCCCGTTTAATTAATGCTATATTCAATTTGTGGTCTATTCACCGACTTCAACTGAATGGGTCTTCAAATGAGTGCATCAGTGACAGTCTATAACATTGTGGCCGACCACGTTATTTCGGCTGGGTTTGAGTCCAATACTCTGTGGACGATGTCCATTTACCATATCCTTCTATTCACCGATTAGCTAGATAATCGACTCAGACATGGTATGCAAACGCCCCACTGCCGTATACTCTGGTTGAGCCAGTCCCAAGGTAGAAAAAGGAGGAGGGTGACACTAGTCATATTCGTTATGACAGAACGTCGTTAAACAGAGCATACCAACCTATACAAGGTATGCACGAATTCCAACTGAGTCCTGTGTTGACTGCAGTCACGTATGCCACGAGAGTGACTCCTGCAAACGTGTGTCGTATCTCGTGCTTGTTTTACTGTGACAGCAGACCCATTCTCAACCTCATACCTGGTCGATCCTTATTTAGCCTTCCCTCTTCTTAGATTACCTGTACTTTGGTCATACCTTATTTAGCCTTATCTAGGCCTACATGTCAGATTATTTTCGTCATACCTTACGTAGCCACATTGTATCGGATCTGCATCATCTGCTGCTGTATGATGGTTGGTTGATCTGTATAATTCATTGGTCTGCATGCACTACTGCACAAGCACCACCTTATTCATTTCTGCACCCTTGCACTTTTTCTACTGGTTTTGATTCATGCTTTGCTGGTCTGTGTTACTGTACATAAAAATAGTAATGAGAAAGGGGCGGCCCTGCCAGCGGAACGATATTGTCCCTTTTGACACCATGAACTACTGCAACAAATGTATTATAATTTACATTCATATTATCAGGGACGTAGCTAGATTTAAATTCAAGAGGAGGCAACTTGCCAACTCCACAGATCATTGGCAAAATCCTGGTCACTGGGTCATTCATTAGTCAATCGAAGTTCCCGTATGTAAAAAGCAAGAGGAGGCCTCAATGTATACCTACGCCTATGCATATCATGAACTTGTATTTTGGTTGGTGATCAATAAAGCTTGTGAATTGAATTGAATAATTATTGTTCTCTGTACTGGCCAGCTAATGGCTATGGCTACTACTAACTACAATCATACACAACACAGACAAAATTTCACTCGACTACTAGACAGACCTGCCGCCTTACGGGTGAGGGGGCCAGCATACTGCTGCTTCGTACCACCTTTGAAAAATCCTCGCGCCGCCACTATGACATTGTATTATTATTCTTTACATAATATTATTGAATGTATGCCTTTAATTGTCTGTATGATAGTACATACATGTATGCACCTGTTTGTATTTGTATGCTTGAGTTATACTTCAGTTAAACTTCGATCAAATGTAAATGTATCCGTTTGTTTTATGCGACCCTGTGGCCTTGACCCTGTTCATTTTCCAATGAATTCAACGGTTGATATTCTTGACCACGGCTGCCCGTTTGAATAAGTGCCCCGCTAGTTAAGTCGGTTCATTGTTCTTTCAAGCAATACGACCCTGCGCCAATTTGCATTTCGTTCCATGGCTTTGGGTAATCTATCTTTTTACCGTCCACGATTATTTGCCCGTTATAGCATATAATTTGAGCATCAAAAACTAATAAATCTCAACGCTAACATCTAATCTTATACTATAATTCTTAAAGTTTGTCCTTCCGTATGTATGTATGTATGTTTGCAATGCATCGCTGTCCGGCTAAAGGCTCCGAAACGGAACGGTTTAGCGAGTTGAAAAAATTTACAAAGCATTATTACGCAACGTCTAGGTCAACGCGACTATTTTCAGTTCGCAATTTTATTTAAACGCCGATATATGGCCATTTTAAATTTAACTTTTCAGCGAGCTTATTTCAATACCGCCCATAGTAAGGCCATTTGTTCACGTCACGCATGCTTAATAAGCAATCTTACGTCACACGGAGCATCTAGCAACCAATCAGAAGTCGCCACGGGCGAATTTCTAGGTCAGCGCAACCATTTACAGATTTGGTGACCTAATTACACTAAGCTCACATTTTTTGCAACCACGGCCATTGCCGATTTTCTAGGTCAAAGCAACTCAAAACTTACTTTAGCTATTCGAATTTCTATCTCATCCCAATTACTTTCAGCTCATAATTTGCTTTCAATTCCGATTTATGGACATTATAAGCATGCCCATTTGTCCACGTCACTAAAATTAATATGCAATCTTAAATTACGTCAAGCGGCTAAATATGCAATCTTACGTCACGCTGGCCAACGGCAAATAATACGCCTATTATAATTTAGAAATAACCCGTGTAGTACGGGGAACAAAATAATACGCCTATTTCAGGTAGAGATAAACCGTAAAGAACGGGGAACAAAATAATAATATTGCCTATAATTATAAGGTAGAGATAACCCGTGCAGTACACGGGCAAAGCAACTATGTTCACCTCTAAATATCGTTTCCATTCAGATATATGGACTTTTTTAAATATTTGAAGCCCATCAGCAAATATAGTAAGTAAGTAGCCTTTATTTGCAGCCGTTAAAAATTACGCCTGGGGAAAACCCGGGCGAACGCCGGGTAAAAATTGCTAGTCTATTATAATCTAATCTAATATGAACATTTGTAAAGCGCTTCCCTCAGCGGGTGTAGGACATTGTCCCCCCTGGACATTGTCCCCCCGGACATTGTCCCCCCGGACATTGTCCCCCCGGACATTGTCCCCCCTGGACATTGTCCCCCCCAGGGTAGGACATTATCCCCCCAGTCTAAGATATAATCGTATAATATTCTTGCGGAAATATGTATATGTATGTGTGTATATATTTTTGTATATGTATGTGTAAGTATACATAAATATGCATATATATATAGGTAAATACATATTTACATATGTATATATATATATATGCATGCATATATACTTATATATATATATATGTGTGTATGTAATACTATGTATCTATATGTATATGTATATATATATACTGTATATGTATATAGATAAATGTGTATATGTACAGGTATATGTACATATATGTATATATGAATATATATATATCTACTTATGTATATATGTGTGTATATATGTATATATATATATATATATGTACATGTATATATATTTTTGTATATGTATGTGTAAGTATACATATATATGCATATATATATAAGTATATACATATTTACATATGTATATATATATGGATATATATATATATATATATATTTGCATATGTAAATATGTTTGTATATATATATATGTATTTATATTTATATACATATATATACATATTTGGATCTAAGTATATATATATATATGTATATATATATATATGTGTGTGCATATGCATATATACATATATATATATATATATATGTATGTATCTATATATATACATATGTAAATATGTATATATATATGGTTTCTCAGTGAGTTGTGACGTTTCGAAGTATATTGCAACAAAAAGTATTTGGCGTCCGGGCGCATGAACCCCACATACTATGCGGCGGTTTAAGGGTTAAGTTTAGGCCTACACCTGAATGAAATAGCCAACAAAAACGGCAACAAAACGGCAACTAAGGTTTATCAATGACATGCAGACTATAGACTATTTACACAGAGGGGGGACAATGTCCGGGGGGATAATGTCCTACGCAAAATCGGGGGGACAATGTCCAGGGGGGACAATGTCCGGGGGACACTGTCCGGAGGGGACAATGTCCAGGGGGACAATGTCCCCCCCCCTCAGCATAGCTACTGAGAAGCGCTCTCAGCATGACAGGCCCGTGTGAAGAGGAAGGTCTTTAAGCGGCGAATAGGTGCAGGCGAGACCCCTCCAGAATCCTGCCAGGGATTTCCGAGGGAAAGGTCATTCCATAGCGAGGAACCCACTACAGCAAAAGCCCGATGCTGGGATAATGAGGTTTGCGACCGAGGTACGAAAAGATTAAGTTGGTCAGCGGAACGAAGCGGTCGAGAAGAACGTGCAGAGAGTGGCTTAGCCTACACATCAATCGCAGAGGTATTTAGGCGCTAAGCCCTGTTGGGACTTAGTAACTAGGAGCAGAACCTTGCATCTGATTCGAAAAGAAACAGGAAGCCAGTGTATAGTCCCTAATCCAGGATATAGTGTGTAAAACAACCACTGAGAAAGAAAACTTATTCGGAAAAACCTAAATAAATAAGAAGCTAAACCTGGCACTGAAGGTCTGAAGTTAGATCCCTGCTTGAGTTGAATAGCATTTCTAGTGGTCGTTTGCTGTGATAAACCCATTCTAAATAACAATTTCTCTTGCGATGTTGTTATTTTTAGGGCATTACAGAAGTACTAGTACACCTATTCCTTAAAGCCTTAAGGTACGGCTGTGTTTTTCAATTAGGGCGATGAAACGATAGGCTACAATGGACGAATAATTGTGGACGCAAGAACGATAAATTTCCCGTTGTTTATCTGCCAGAGTTTGCACCGAGAATTTTCTTTTTATTGCTAGTTAGGTCCACTAATTAAGTGAGCCAGACGTCATGTTCTATCGCGCTGAGCAGCAGAGAAATGTTTTCCGAAGGCAGACACCGCAGGGGGAATTATTTTCACGGGGCAATGTAAATATCACACTCGATTGTGCGCGTTATCTCATCTGGGGTACCTTGGGCTCCTGCGTCTAGTGGTGGACTCCCAGCCAGTCACAAGCCTACTACTCGGCCCTCCCTAGAGAGAGGTGGAGGAGGCAGTGAGAGAGAGAGAGAGAGAGAGAGAGAGAGAGAGAGAGAGAGAGAGAGAGAGAGAGAGAGAGAGAGAGAGAGAGAGAGAGAGGTGGTGGTATAAATTAGTCAAGCCCAAGGGGTCGCCCGTCTGTGTATTGAAGCCCACATTCAGTCAGTTGCATTGGCGAGTGTTTAGGCGCGTGGTCACTCGTAGGTCAGCCAGTGGTCATCGCTAGCAGTTTCGCAGTTGGACACTGGTCACTCTATTCAGCGCTCGCGGAATAGTCAACATATCTAGTGTACGATTCGAAACCTGTTGCGAACTATTTCGATGGAAAACGGGAGGGTCAAGATGGACTCGGTCCACGATGTCCATGCTGATCCACTCACTACCCAACTTCCGGGTAGTTTCGAAGGAAACTTGGAGGTTCCAGCCTCTTCAAGTGAAGCGGAACCAAGCGTGAAGGTCTTCTTTAAAGAACAAGTACTTACAGGTAAGAACTAAGAATATGCAACGGCGCCTGTGTTCTCAGTTCTTGTTTCTCTTTGATGCAGTTCGAAGATCGAGATAAATGTTGTTCTACTGTAGTTCCAATTTGTGCAAGCTGAAATGGATAGATAGATGACAGACGATAGATAGGAAGATAGATAGACAGAATGATAGATAGATAGATAGATAGATAGATAGATAGATAGATAGATAGATAGATGGACGGACGGACGGACGGACGGACGGACGGACGGACGGACGGACGGACGGACGGGATGGACGGACGGATGAATGG
>JACEVL010000526.1:602500-702500 GCA_020284085.1 Aporrectodea caliginosa
CTTTTGAAGTCTGAGGCTCAGTTCGGCTCATCGGAACATCTGAAAGTTGATCAGATCCCATCTCCGACCCCATTCCACAACCGTGGAATTTAGCCCAACTCCGACTCGGAGTTGGACTAAATTTCGAGCCAGAATATTTCCATTGACTGGACTCGTAATTTTCCATCAACTCTGTCTGACCTTGACCCCGAAGATCTGCAATCATCGTGCTTGCCAGCTTTCTTTGGTGGAGTTACCACTCGTCCATTGCCCCGTACGAATGCGTTGACATTGTTTCTGTACAACAAGTAGCATGCCTATACGCACGAAAGAATCTGAAGGTCGAAGAGGCGCTTAGTGGAAGTTCTATACTTTTCATAATCTATGTGTGATGGTCCTGTATTCTATGAAAAGTAGTGTCTTTGAAATTCATCGGCCCCTCAAATGGATTGCATTAGCGGTTTATGAGAATTCATTGACTAAAGAAGTTTCTGCTCAATTCACATAGCCCAGTGTACTTGCTTACCAACGTATTATGTATAGTGACCACAGACATATAAGAGCTGCTAGAACGCTCCTAGCAAGTATACCTATCGGGTCACAGAACACAATGTGTCCTGGAGCCAGATTACAATGGGGCCTTTCATCCTAATGTCTCGCATGGGTCGCAGAAACTATATGTTCGATTAACGGAAAGTTTACGCCATCGAGTGCTCTCACCACATGGCTGATGTGATGTTACTTTAAAAGGGTCCCTAAAAAGAGGTAGGCCTACGTGATCCTGTTTCATTTACATGAACCACGAAAGACGCCAATTAAGACGGAAGCGACTTTAAAGCCACTTGAAGCATTTAACCAAGTGGCCCCTACAGAAGCAGAGAATGGTTGAATAGTCACTGGCGACGAAGGCTCTTAGGACTTAAGCGATTGAATGAGTTCACTGAAAAGAGTTACTTAAACAGCTCATTTAAGAAGTCAGATGTCTTTGTAGTGCGCCGATTTGACAAAACCGGATCCTGAGTGGCCGAGTGGGTTGGTGCCCGCTCGCCGCGCCGGCGCCCCGGGTTCGCTTCCCGGTCGGGTCGGTTTATCAGAGATTAATTTCTCGGATCTTTACTGCGGGTGGCTCGGTCGCATTATAAACGTGGAGTACAATACAACACACAATACAACACATCACAATACAACACATCACAATACAACTGGGGCGCGGTGGTGTAGGAGTATGTTCGGTGCCTTGCAGCTGGAGGGTTGCGGGTTCGGATCCACCTCAAAGTCGCCGCGTAGGGACCCTGGGCAAGTCCTTCACTCGCAATTGCTCATGCGCTTCGGCGTGAAACTCCGATTCAGCGTTCGCGCAGTAGTCGGGAGCGCCTCTGAATGGGAGATCTGGTTGGGGCGCTATAACAAGTGTTCAAATACAATACAATACAATACAATACAAAACCAAATATTTATGCTTGAAGAATAGTTGAATCGAAGCATAAACTTATCTGTCAAAGTACATGTACAGTTAGACGAAACATGGTCTTCATGAGTATGTGAAATTTCGAACAATCGAAGAATAGACTGCTTAGCTTGGTAATTGGGTCGAGTATGAGAAATAAGGTCTTTGGAATTTGGAATAGAAAGGATGGTTTGTGTGAAAGGCGAGTTTAACAAATGTCCCTTGTTCAAGGTCGTTACAGATCGGCGAAGTTTATCGATGTATAAATCTAAACTATTTTATTGTGATAAAATATGTTCTGGATTACTACTCTTGTGTTTAGTGTGTTGAACTGCTAACCCAGTGCTTAGGGTCAAAGTCTCCGCCAGAGAAGAAAGGCGTTACTAGATTTTTCTACAGTTGTACTTCCTAATGAACTGGCTTTAACTCATTACCTTGACCGGTTGGAAGCTCAGACTGCACAGGCCTGGATATCTGGCCTCATATGTCGAGGTTAAATATTATTATGAAGTAGGCCTAAACGACTGTCATTCTTTTTATGTTAGACTAGACAAGACCTGCTGATAATTCAGGTTTTCCTCCACTAGTTCCTCACATTGTTCCTCGACATCCAACCTTTCTCCCATTCTACCATCTGCTATTTCATCTACTGCTCTCTTTATTGTCATTCACTCCCTCCTCTTAATCATCATGCTTTGTACCTCCTCCTCGTCCGTTTCCTCCTCTTAGTCCTGCTTATCTCAATCCTCCTCCTCCACCCCTCCTTCCTCCTTCTGTTTTTATAGCGCCTCCTTTTCCTCCTTCGATAGTCGTTCATCCTGTACGAAGATTGTGGCAGGCGCTTATCATTGGATGAACTGAACTAAACCGCGTTGAACAGGTTCATTGACAAGATCCAGACAAGAACTGAACCAAAAGAAGAGAGAGAGGAGGGCAGGAGTGGGGAGTAGGTAAACGAGGCCGAATTTTAGATTGACTTTCAGGGATGCTACAGCTGCTGCTGCTGCTGCCAGAGAGAATCCCAGAAACGTAGACGATGCCAGAGATACGTGTGACATAACCGCTGGCCTCCGTTGAGGGCATCGCCCCTTGGAAACTCGTCGGCTTACACACGTTTTCGCATCTGATGTCTGCTAATGTACAGACACTGGTGGCAAAATGCTCTCGGGAATCAATTATCTAGCGACAGGACACATTCGTCGATGATCTAAACCAAGAAGACTATTGTCTGCATCCTTTTGTTTGGTTAGACCATTTGTCAGCCAGCAGATCGTAGTAATAATAATTACGACAATTTATATGGCGCCGTAACACGGCCATGCCGTTACAAGGGCGCCTAACTGCTAGTAACTAGCAGTACTATCACAAGTGGTAAACCCTGTCTGTTTAGAAGTGCAACCGGTATACTACTGCGATAGTACTTTCCAGTGTTTAACTTTAAACCTTTCCAGCCAAATTAATTTTAAGTTAAATCGCACCATCCCGACCTAAAATAGGTAAGAACTACAAAAACTTAATTTTATCGCAATTTGTTACAAAATAATGGCCAAGTGTCTCAATTGGAGTTACCACTCACCAGTTGAGTCCACTGCTGTATCTGTGCAGTCTACAGCAACTAAAATGCATGGGTCCAATTATTGGACCCGGTGGGTCAACGAGACAACGACATATTATAAAAAAAGCATCTGTAGTTATATCGAGCATCCTAGAACAGTAGGTTGCTACTGACAATGCTATATAAATTGTATTAATGGCAGTTACAATTACAATTATTATGGTTGCCCTCCTCCGAAATCCAGAGTAGGGGTATTGGTAAAGTTTATCGTAGTAGGCCTAACTGTGATCTGTCATCAGACATTTATATCCGTTACGACTCTGGCCACGTTTTTCTTAGGGATTCCGGACGATGTATCCGGAGTCTGATAAGGTCCGGAGGTTGTATTATTTTATACGCAGCATCCGCTGCTGGATGAGGATGCTTCAAGGATGCGGAGTCAGGCTTATCTTGCACCTGAGAGCAAGCATCTATCTAAAACAACTACGTAAGCAGTTATTATAACCTCCTCTTCTTCTTTCTTGTTTCAGCAGCTGTGGCATGTAAGCAAGTAAACTACCGAGTAAATTGATATAGATCTATAGGTAACTGAATAGTTGTATATGTAAAAATGCTTTGTTTGCATGACATAGGTAAATTACTACAGGTAACTTAATAGGCATATAGGAAACATATTTTGGTACGTATGACGTGGGTAAAGTATTACTATATGTGGTTTAATAGCTACATAGGCAATCTACGAGGTATGTATGAAATAAGAAAAGTAAATTACTGCTGGCTCAATAAATAGATAAGAAATATGCTAAAATGTGCATACATGCATGTATGTATGTATGCATTTATGTATGTATGCATGTATTTATGTATGTATGCATATATGTATGTGTGTATGCATGTCTGTATGTAGTATCTATTCTAACCTTGAAACTGTCCTTGTTAGCCTTGGTGGGGTTGGGAGCACTTGCATAACATAACAAGGATTTAAGCACTTGCGTGACTTAACATAACAAGGGTTTTAAGTGGTTCAGAAGACGTTTAGTCTGTGTTCTGAGTAGTAGTCTTGCTGGATGCATGGATACTTGGATGGTGCCTTGAATGGGTGTTATATAAATCTTTGTAATGAATGAATGAATGTATATATGTATGTAGTATGTATTTATGTATGTATTTATGTACGTGCATACGTATGCGTAAAAGATTACTTACGAAGAGTAATGGATTGTGAATATTCTTTGTTGTTTATATATCCTGTCTATATTGGCCAAAGTCAACAGGCATTTGCAAAGCCCGTTGTGGTGGAATGAGACAGAGGAAACTGTTTAGACTGAGTAAGAACTGACTAGTGTTGTACAGTTACTAATGGAATCTGTTTCATCAAAAGATATAAGAACTACTGAGGAATGCAATTAGGAATGAAAGAGGCAGGGTACTGTCTGTCGTTGGACCCAGTTACTTCTTGGGTGGTAGTAGGGTACATTGATACTGACTGTCATTACAGTCAAAGAGAAATAACTGGGGTATAGTTAATGTATCAAACCATCCACCCATTAATATCAGCCCAGTCGCCCACCTGTCTCTCCGAACATCTGTCTGACCACTCAATCAATTCATCCAATCATCTATCCATCAGTACATGTTCCCATCAATATAGTCATGAATCCACGCATCCACCAATAGGTCCAATACAGCCAGCCATCTATTCATCGATCCATTCATCGATCCATCCATCAATCCCATACCATTCATCCATCAATCTATCCATGTTCCCACAGTCATTGATCCAGCATACCCAATACATCCATCAATCCATCCACCCGTTCATCAATCCATCCATTGAATTATCCATGCATCCGTCTATCCATGGATATATCCATCAATCCAAGGCATCCATCTACGTAGCGCATCCCTTCATCCTCCCATCCGCCCCCACAGCTGACCTCTGGGAAAGGGGTGTGGTCCTGCTGCTGTTGGTGGGGCATCCGCCTCCTCCTCTTCCCACAGACCGTCGATAGAATTAAGTTCTGCGATTGTTCCACTGCGTCGGATAATGACAGGAAATTTTAGAACCTATTATTTCATTAATGACTATCTAAAAAGCGCGGTGTTAGTCTCTCTGTCTGCGTCTCTGTCTGTCTATGTGTCTGTCTGCCTGTCTAGGTGTGTCTCAGATGATGCATGCCTATTTAGTTGTTGTGACCTTATGTCTGTCTGCCTGCCTCTCTCTTTATGTCGGGCTGTGTACGTTGGTCAGAGTGTGCATGTTTCTGTATCTGTATCTGTGTTTGTGTGCTTGTGTTCCTTTATGCAGCGTTTATGTTGATGCTTGTATAGGTCTTTTTATGTATGTATGTCTGTCTGTCTGTCTGTCTGTCTGTATATCTGTCTGTCTGTCTGTATGTCTATGTGTCTGTCTGTCTGTCCTGGTCAGATGAGATTTTCGGAATGTGCTATTAAGGCGTTGTTTTGGACGATGCCATAAAACTTTTCGATAGCAGTTTACTGTATTGCGTTTATCAAACAATTACACGTTCTAACTGTTGCGGATGAAGTAATGCATGGGCTCCTATTATACAGGGGTCCATGAGCCAGATCCCTTTCTGCCTTCGTTTGACCTAAAAAAAAATCAGCGCACAGAAATTAAGCCCGCGTACTCTGCATATTTCTCAAATTGGAGATTTGGTTCAGGTTTCTGAAGAGAATGCTTATCGGTGCTCATTTTATGGTCACCATTCGACTTGTTCCAGTTGTTCAGTCAGGGTGAGAATTGTTGGGGAGTTGGGGGTTCAACCCCATAGTCCTTCTTAGAATCCCACAGTAAAGTCTACATTTCACACCCAAACTGCACATGAATCAACGTCTAACCCCCAGTTATTTTTTTACAATTCCCATACTGTGTTCAGTAAAACACATTTTTATAGCTACAATATAAACATTAATACGTTTGGGACACGATGGCTGATGGGTTAAAGCGCTTGCCTTGTAACGTGAAGAGTACGTGTTCAAGCCTTCTCTGAGACGGTTACTGTGTGGGAACCTTGAGCAAGTCCTTCACTCACAATTGATCAGCGCCATCGATTGATGCTTGGTCATTAGATAGTGGTGATTAATGCACAATGCAATGCATAATAATAAAATAATTTTGCCTCTGCCCATAGCCTAGATCGCACCAACCACAACTGTCTCCTGCAAATGGTTCCTACTCACATTCATTCATTTGGGAATTTATATAGCGCCCCCTCACGAAAACTACTCAGAGGCGCTCCAGACTCCACCGCGCCCAAAAAGAACAGTTTTCAGTTTAGTGAGGACAGTTTTAGGCAGAGACCCAGGGTGTAGACGCATCTCTAAAGGAAAACCACCTTTACCTTCGGCCTGTAAAATTTGGCTTACACACTGGTAGTAGCGACTGACATACAGGCCCGCCGACAGAAATTCCGGGCCCCTAGGCAGAGCAGTCACGGGCCCCTAACTTTTTACTTTTTTTGAACAAAGTGAAATAATTATAGCTCAGAAGGAAAATTGTCACATTTTATAAGGCATAACATCATAAACTTTGTATATACATCATTAACTTTGTATAGCTTATTATAATATATATCATAAGTTGATTGCGGGCCCGGCCCGGGCCCCTAAAAGTCGCCGGGCCCCTGGGCATTTGCCCCCCCTACCCCCCTCTCGGCGGGCCTGCTGACATAGATCTTGAATATTACAAAGTTACGCTACAGAAGTTCCCATATTGTTTATTATTAATTGGGCCATTAGTAGTCCACGTCTCTGACTCGAAGCACAAAGAACCAGCGTGAGTTCGAATACGGAGGGTGTGTCTTTCAAACTGACCGCGTCCTGTAAATGGGAGAGTAGATTTGCATTCGACCCCATGAATCGTATGCGCTGGGTTAACCCCGGGTCACGGCCCCTTTGAAATTGAATGGGGTCTGTAGGTGGTTCGTGTCAGACGGGGCATCCGGTCGTAAACCTCTTCAGTAAACGCGAGCACCTGCTAACTGAAACTAACCGCAGACTAATGGTATGTCAGAGCGGTCAGAGTTTCTTGAGGGCTGTGTTTATCCGCAAGCAGGTATCTGGACATTATAATGTACCTATGGCCTTTCTAGGAACTACGTTAAAGCCCAGATTCTGAGTCTCTTTTGACTTAAGTGGGTGTCCAGGTGAAGACTGAGCTGTTAGTCGCATGAGGTAAGCCGCAAAACATTGTATATACACGAGCAAAATTTAAGGATAGCCGTAGATTACAAAAACATCTACTAAATACATTATCTCCAGTATATACCTTATTGGTTACCTCGTTCGTTGCCCAAACTTACATTGCCACTAGCCTTTAGTAACTAACTGCTAGAGCTGAGATAATATTTGCTATCTAAACCCATTTAATAACTAACTGTCAGAGCTGAGACAATTTTTCCTATCTGTTATCTGTTACAAGTTGCGACCTGTCAGCTTGATGTTGAGAATAAACGAAATTGATTGATTGATTGATTGATTGATTGATTGATTGATTGATTGATTGATTGATTGATTGATTGATTGATTGATTGATTGATTGACTTTCACCAGTTTGCTTTTGCATTATCCCCTATCAAGTGAGCGATATTCTAGTGGTTAGCGAGCTGGACTATCAAACGCGATTGTCGGGTTCAAATCTCTGCTCCACCTGTGTTCCCTAGCCAACTAAGCTATCATGAGTACACTGACCGTACTCTATTGGTGTCAAGATGAGACGGCGAGGGAGAGGATTAGCCACGCCCGAAGTATATAGATGCTAAGAAAATGAAGACATTAACATTTTACCCATGGCTTTCTCTTTGAGAATATATGGACAGCTCAAGCAGTCTCATGCATTAGCCATGCCTCGTGCTTGGGGTCGTCAACAATTCTATTAGCGGTGTTGTTCACTTGAATGCTTTGTCCCAAAAATCGGAACATGTTCCCTCCACGCGATACGGGAACCGACGGTGGTCTGCTTTGTACGGAACCGTGTTCATTATAGTAATGAACTCTTTCGTTTCTGAATCAGTCGAATTCCTAGCGAGCTTTAAGCGCCACTCTTAAGTACCGCAGGTGAAATCTCTGAGCATAAAACTCGTTCTCTGTTCATTGTCTAGTTTTCCTGCAATTGGACTTTCCGTTTCAGTATCTTATCAACAGAATTAGCCCTGTTTTCTAAAAGCCTTTTACAAGATAACACGAAGGCTAATAATTGTGCTACTGTGCTACTATTAGCGGACTACAGCCGGAAACTTGCCTTAGTATATATATAGATCGCGCTGTGAGAGAAGTACACTATTACACAGAATTTATTTGTAGAAATGTCCATAGCTTATTGTTAGAACTACTCATTCATTCATATATTTAGTTTCCTAAATATATATTTTCATGAATGAATTTATTCATGAGATATTTTTCATTATTTATTTAAGTGATTTGACAAATATGACAGAGGACGATGGAGATAATTTTTTTGTACCCATCGCCGTCAAATAGCTGGCTTCAGGAACTGGTGATGATGATTCAAGTGATTATCGCGGAACGTTGCTCCAACACAGTTAGGTTGTGAGCAGTGTAATGTAATAGGACATTTATATAGCGCCCTTTGTGTCCATCTAACTGATCTAGGCAATTATTGCGACTTTAGGTAACCAAAGTATCGTGTAAGTCTGGTGACTGGGTATTTTTAATGGACTATCACCTTACCTTAAGTAAAGTCTGTGGCTGTTGGTTGACCCGAGCAAAAGTGGTATTAAGAGCTGCAACCAAATAGTGAGGTCACATCGTCTACAGACCCATATTGTCTTCTACGTAGACACTCTAACCTCAGACGTGGACTAATTTTTATCAGATGTTGCTTATGTAGCACGCAGATTATATATATATATATATATATATATATATATATATATATATATATGCAATATATATATATAAAACATAGAATATATATATATATTATATATACAATATTTCTACTATATATACTATATATATGTATACACCCACGTACAAAAATGTGGCCTGGATGTCAACTAGTTGGGACACTCGCGGGGTGTTCTCTATAACCCACACGGTTACACATGTCTTTTATCAGATAATTTACGTCTCTGTAAACGACGCTAGTGTCAGTTGCTACCAGTAGTCACCGTTTCTCTTGCTATTGGTCTGCAGTGGGGACAGGGTGGTTGCTAAGGTTGCGAAACGTGAGCCTAACGAAGCAACTGGGATATTTTTTCAGACGCAGAAGAGACTTGAAAGTCCAGATGCAATGATTCAGTCATCTCTCTTCAACCTTTGACTCCTGCTGACTCATTTCACAGTAGGATATATTGTTCGCAGTTAGCCCAGTATATAGCAGATATTTTTGAGGCATATCATGCAATTTGTATGACGAGTATATACACTGCCCTACATATATATAGATATCTCGAAGTTATAACGGCATCATGTTTTACTAAGGCACTGCGAAGGCTCGAATGCACTTAAAAGATAAATTATACATGTCGGGCACTTTATTATTTTTCTATGTTTTCCAGTTTTTTAAAGGCATGAATAATGGGATAGACAGGCTCATAATGAAACAAATAGACTGCACACATATACAATATATATACAAGTACACATATGTGCATGTACATATATACATATGCATGTACATATGTCATATATATGCATGTACATATATATAGACATGCAATATATACATGTACATATACATATATATACATAATATTACAGATACATAGCCTCAATGCTTATAGACTTTGCCTCTCTTTGTATGTGTATGTATATATGTTTTTTGTATGCAAGGTGGGTCTGAGTATATATTTGAAAATAGAGCACATGCCCTATTTTTCTTGCGCGTTAGATCGGGGCTTTTGATAGACTGACTGATAGCTGTCAGTCGGGTGTCTCAGCTGTTGCTGCCCTCTGCTGATACTGCTACTAAGCGGGGAACATCTTTTTAAGGGATGTCTGACTCACAGGGTTTCCAGCAGCAGCAGCAGCAGCAGCAGCAGCAGCAGCAGCAGCAGCAGCAGCAGCAGCAGCAGCAGCAGGAGCAGCTGTTCCTCCTGTCTGATCGCTTGTTACGGACCATCAGACCTCGTCTCTTTGTACGTGAGAGCACTCTTAGTAACAGCATCCACGGGCTTCTCCGTGGCCTGGAGTCTTTCCAGGGACTCCGTTCTAAGGCACAGTTAGCAGTGCTGCAGCTAAATTAAAAGACTGTCCGGTGGCCTAGCAGTCCGTGGTTATTTCCACGACAGGCTATTCTCGTCTCTCATTAATTGAGTTACTCTGCGATGTACACCTGTGTCTAAACTGAATGGTTACTGGCTGGCTAATTTTATGCTCTCTTACAAACAAATGTTCACTAAGGCTTATCCCGCTTGTTAGCTGGTTGTGAGGCGCCCTTGTAGCGGTACGACCGTATTACGGCGCCATATAAATTGTCATTATTATTGTTGTTGTTTTTATTATTATTATTATTATTATTATTATTATTATTATTATTATTATTTTCTACAATATTTATCAGCTGACTAAAAGGCAACCATAGATTTGAAGTGCTAACGAGTAATGACTTCATATTCTTAGCCTCGGCATATGAGGGCGTATGGCCAGACTTCTCCCACCCTCCTTGATCTTCCCACAGACAATGTACGGTCAGTGTATTCACTGTAGCTGAGTTGGCTGTGGGGGTACAAGTGGAGCCAAAATCCCGAGAAAATGCCTTCAGCCCTGGTGGGGATTTGAACCGCTGACGTCTCAAATGACTGTCCAGCACGTTAACCGCTCGACTATCACGCACCACCAAAACCAAAAATTATAAATGTGGGCTTTAATCTAAATCGGACGAAATGTCTCGTAGTATTGTATTGAAATGTATTTAAGAATTTCTAATGCTCTTTTTACAGTGCAGACCGATCGTAGTCAGAGGCAAAAATCTATGCACAACTTTGGGGGACAGATTTTCTCTGGGCCGGATTTTTGCATGGGGAGGGGGCAGATAGGCCTCAGTCAAATTTTTTGGGGACAGTCCCTCTATGCCCCCCCCCCCTCCGTGATTTACTCCACTGATCGTAGTGTCTTGTTGTAGTCTATCTTTCGATCTGATTGCGTGTAAGAATGCTTTTTCAGATTCAATAAATAAGACAAAGATGTTTCTTGTATTTCTCAGGTGAGTCAGAAGATACTTCTGCTATTGTCAACGGAGATCAGCCGAGCGGTGAGTCCTCCTCTGCTCCTACCATTGAGAATGGCAAAGCGGTGCCTTCACCTTCGGCCGCAGAACAACCAGCATCGGCCGACCAAAGGACTGGAGAGGTGGAAGCGGAAGAGGAGGAGTTCGATGCCGAGGGATACCGAGTGGAAGAACGCCGGGAGACTGAGACTCTCTCGCACACGGAAGAGATCACGGAGAAACCGGAACGCACCGAGCTGAGAACGCGTGAGATCAAGGAGGTAACGATGGAGGAGCTGAAGACGAGGGAGACGACCCGCCCGGTCAGCCTCGATGAGCTCAAGGCCATCATGGAGTCCGAGTTCGACAGGACAGAGGACGAGGTGGAGCTCGGGAGAGACATCGTCATCGAGGAGTTCAGCCGGGTGGAATCGGAACACGAGGAGGCTTCCGGTGGCCGGGTTACCGTGGCAACGTTCTCCGTGAAGGAGGAACACAAGACGCAGGAGATCAGGGAACAGATCCAGTTCCCTGGAGCGGAGAGGAACGGATTCGATGAGGAGCCGGCGCCGGAACGCAGAGTGGACGAAGTTATCGAGACGGTGGAAGAGGTTCAGGAAGTGAAGGCACCGAGTTCAGAAGCTCAGGTAGAAGCGTCGGTTGAAAGAGAGGTAGCTGCGAAATCAGAAGAGGTAGCTCAGAAACCAGAAGAGGTTGCTCAGAACTCAGAAGAGGTAGCTGAGAAGTCAGAGGAGGTAGCTACGAAGTCAGAAGAGGTAGCTGTGAAGTCAGAAGAGGTAGCTACTAAATCAGATGAGGTAGCTGCCAAGTCAGAGGAGGTAGTTCAAAAGTCAGAAGATGTGCCTCAGGCAACAGCCGATGCCGAGAAAGAAAAGGTTGCAGAGGAGCACACGGGCGAAAAGGAAAAGGGTTCAAAGTCGAGGGGCATCATAAACTACATCAAGGTAAAAGCTAGAAGCCTAAGCAGGGACCGTAGTCACAACAGAGCGGCTGCCCTTGCTTCCGCTGCAGCAGCTGAAGAGTCGGGAGAACCATCAAAGGAAGTATCACCTTCAAAGGAAGTCTCGCCGTCAAAGGAAGCGTCTGCTTCAAAGGACGAAGGCAAATCTTCTGCGAAGAAGACCAAACCAAAGAAGTGGAAACTATTCGGGAAGAAATCCGCCGGAGTACAGGACGATTCTTCGAGCGAGGCGAGTGCCAGTGAAGACGAAAACGCAGCAGAGAAGTCAGACAAGAATGTCAAGCTGATCGCCTTCGCCAAGAAGTCGGATGAACAGAAGGATGAAGGCGACCGGGAAGTCGTTGCTAAGACGCCATCCGAAAATGTCGCCAAGGACGACAAGAAATCCGCCAAAGAAGAGGCCAAGCAGGGAAGAACGAAGCTGGGATTTATCAAGAAGGGCAAGCAGAAGAAGGAAGCGGATCAGAAACACGTTGAAGATGAGAAAAAACCTAAGACAGCCGAAAGTGAACCTGAGGATGCAAGTCCGGTCCACGAGGAGGAAGCGGTACTCCAGCAGGACGTACAGGAAACTGAGCAGACGGAAGGTGGTGTAAAAAAAGCGAAGGAACACAAGTGGTTCCATTTTGGCAAGAAAACGGAAAAAGACAGTCACAGTCCAGAGTTGGAGGACAAGACCGATGCAGCTGAGGTTAAGGTTTCTGAGAACGAATCAACGGAAGTGGTCAAACCTGTTTCTCAGGACGCTGACGAACATCCAGAGGTTCCAGCCGCTGACGAGAAGAAGTCGCCTGAAAACCTAACAACATCGCCAGAGTCGAAGGGCGAAGGTCAGGAGAAGGTCACGAAGGAACACAAGAAGTTTTCGTTTGGCACGATATTCGGAAAGAAGACGAAGAAGGATAAGACGGAACATAAATTAAGCAAAGAGAACGAAGCGATTGAATCATCGAAGACTGAGGGCGAAAAAATCGACGCAGACGATAAAGTGGTGGAGATCCCTGCTTCTGAATTGAAAATCTCAGTCAATGATGCCGAGAAGGCTGATACGGAGGCAGTTGCAGTTCCAGAACAACCATCCTCTGAGAATATTGAAGGGGGAAGTTCCAGCGCCTTAAAAGATGAGGCACAGCCAGCTGAGGTGGTTCCAGAAACGAGTAAGGAAGATGGTGGCAATGCAGACAAAGTACCCGAGCTGCCAAAGAATCAGGTGGATGATGCCCATCGGGATGAAGTTGAGGTTGCTGAGACTGTTCCAGAGAAGCAGGTTTCGGAGAGGGTCGAAGAGGACGAAGCTGTCGAGGTTGGACAAGATGAAAAGACACCCGTAGACGTTCAGGCGGAAGTCATCGCTGAAGCAGTTCAACCGAGTGAAGAAGTTCCAGAAACGGTTCAGCATGGTGAGACCCTCGTCAGCGAGGAAAAGGTAGTTAGCGTGAGTGAAGGCGTCACTGAGCAGACCTTGGACAGCTTAGAAAGAAACGAATCCAAACAGTTGGACGTTGAAGAGTCAAAGGATGAAGCAGTGCAGGGCAAAGAGACTGAAAAAGTGGTTGAACCGATTCCAGAAGGCTCAGCAGAACAAAAGACTACCTCTGAACATATCAACCTCGACGCACAGGCGCCGGAGCAGACAGCTTCAGAAGTTTCGGCTGAGGCGCAGACAGTGGAGAATGACGTCGAGGAAGTACAGTCTGACGCAGCGCTAAAGAAGGAACAGAAGCAGACGAAGAAGTTTTCCTTTGGCCTTAAGATGGGAGGACAGAAGAAAGATGGCTCAAAGGTGGAAGACGACACACCACAAAAACACAAGGTATGGAGTCCTTTCCACAAGAAACCCGTTAAGAAGGAGAAGGATGAACAGGTTGCTACCCCTGAAGCGGAAAAGGATCATGAAGTATCCGCTGAGCGCAAAACGCCAGACCCCTCCGCGGATGCTGAACACGCTGAAGAAGGCGCGAAAGTCGAAGTACAAGAACCAAAACAGTCTGAAAGCAGAGAAGGAACTCTGAAGAGAAACAAGGGCCTTCACAAGTTGTTCAGCTTCGGAAAGAAAAGCAAAAACGTTGACGACAAAGCAGGAACAGTTGAAAGCAAAGCCGCAGCTGCGGAGACAAACGGCGAACCAGAAGCCGCTGCTTTGGATAAATCGTTGGAAGGCGGTGCTGCTTCGGCAGAAAAAGGCGCCACAGAAGCAGTCGAGGAGGAAAAACATCGACACAAGAAATTCTCCTTTGGTCTCAAGTTCGGTAAGAAACACGAAAAGGATGGCGGTGACGGTTCCAAACAGATACAGACCCCAACAGAAGACGTAGCAGTTGCTGAAGGCACAAAGGATGCGACATCTGCTACGGAACCAAAGGTTCTGGAGGAACAAATTACCCTTCCCACCACACAAACGGAAATTGAGGCAGCTACTGGCGAACCAACAATTAAATTGGAAACCGGTCAGACAGAAGTTACGGGTGTCATAGTACCTGAAGTTTACCAGATAGTAGTCACAGGTGGAAGCCAAGAAGAATCCGCAGCATGCCAGGACGTCTTAGCTGGTGAAGTCAACGAATCTGCATCGAGTCAGATAGAAGTTGCTTCACCAGAAGTAACAGTTGAAGTCGAGAAAAGCGCGGAAGAGCAACCTGGTGAGCAAGAAGAGTCCGTGAAAATTGCCGATGTAAAATTACCAACTACTAACATCGAAGTCACAATCGAAACCAGCGAAACAGTCCATACACCAACCGCACAAAATATCCTAACAAGTTCAAGTCTGGAATCTCCAACTCTAGATGTAGGCGGAAATGAGGTGTTCGGGGTGAGGGAAGATTCCACAGTTGTCTCCGAAAACGAAGAGGAACTAATTCCAAAGACGGAAGCGAAACTTCTTGAAGAGAGCGGTGTGGATCTAGAAGCAGACAAACCGACATTGGAATTCGAAGACGTGAACAAACTGGTTGACGACATCATGAAGGGTGAAAGCGATGCTGATGTGAAGTTGTCCGAATATTTGCTCACGGGAGAGACCAATGACTTGAACATTAGCTCAACGGAAGAAGTTCCTGTGGTAGTGGTTACAGAGAGCCACCAGGAAACTACTTCTGCCACGCCAGTCGCAGAGGTACTACCAAAAACCCAAACTGAAATTGATGCTGGAGAACTAAAGACGGAGCACCAGGGCACTGACGAGAAGCCGAGGGATGTGGCAGAGACAGTGGAACCCGCAGAGACGAAACCAGAAGGTCAGAGCGAGTCCGCAAAGGAACACAAACAAAAGAAACACTTATTCGGAATCAAATTTGGAAAGAAACCAAAGCAATCGAAAGAGAAACTTGAAGAGCACGAACATAACGGAGTGACTGAGGCAAGCGGTGAACCGGTCGCAAGAACCGAGAGCGACTTATCATCAGAAGCCGACAAGCTTGACGTTAAACCAGAGGAGAAGTCGAAAGAGCCAGAGACTATCGAGGAGCTCATAATCGAGGTTGAGGTTCGGGAAGAAAAGGATGAGTCAAAGACCGAGGAAGCGGGCGACAAGCACCACCACGTCAGCGGCATTAAGTGGCCGCATTTCGGAAAGAAAACCGACAAGAAGAAAGAGGAGAAGGAGAATGGCGAACATGTTTCCAGATCGGATGAAGTCGAGACCACAGAAGCAGATTCTGCGTCCAAACAACCGAAGGGAAGTGCTAAGAAACCCTCTCACGGGGGTATCGGAAAGGGGTTTCTGAAGATCTTTACCCCAAAGAAACAGTTGAGATTTGGTAAATCGGGAGAGGACCATTCGAAGACGAACGGAGATGGTGACTTGCAGGAACCTGTCGTCGTCTATTCAATCGAAGGTGAAGGTGAGGTTGTTGCAGAAACCCACTGGCGCCCAAAACAGGAATCGGAACCAGCGAAACCCTCCGAACCAACTCCCAAAGGACCCTCATCAGAAGAACACGCTCCAGCAACGAATGGAAAGGTATCGACTGAGGAAGTCGACGACAAAGAAGAAGCTCCAGCGACCTTGAACGGAAGCGCTCACGAACCGGAAGTTGTCCAGGTGTCGCAGAGCGCATGCGCCGAAGTCCCGCTGCCATCTGGCGGAACATCACCAGGTCATTTCGTGGTCGTAGCCATCGACTTTGGAACGACGTTCAGCGGATACGCGTTCAGCTTCATCAACGATCCAGACAGTATCCACATGATGAGGAAGTGGGAAGGAGGAGATCCAGGCGTCGTTAACCAGAAGACACCGACGACGATCCTACTAACTCCAGATGGAAGCTTCCACTCGTTCGGATTCACGGCCAGAGACTTCTACCACGACCTGGAAGCAGCTGAGGTCGGAAGATGGATGTACTTTGAAAAGTTCAAGATGACTCTACATCACAACACAGTAAGTCACTCGTTTCCATTGGTTTTACATAATCATTGTCGTCGTCATCATCATAATCTTTATCATCATCTTTATCATCATCTTTGTCGTCGTCGTCATTACCATCATCTTCATCATCATTATCATCAACATCAACATCAACATCATCATCATACTCATACTCATCGTCATCATCATGCTCATCATCATCATCATCATCATCATCATCATCATCATTATAATCATCGTCATCATCATCGTCGTCATCATCATCCATCATCATCATCATCATCATCATCATCATCATCGTTATCATCATACTGATCAGTCATCATCATCATTAAGCACCACTATCTTGTGACCAATTGTCAACGATGACACTGCGCAATTGTGAATGAAGGACTGCTCAAGGTCCCAACACAGGAATCGTATCAGCGGAGGAAGAGGAAACCGAACCCGTACTCTCCGCGTTATAGGGCGAGCTCGTAGCCAATGGGCAACCGTATCCCACTGTATTTTGCTAGACATTCCTACATACATACAGATACATATATTTACGCATATATGCATATGTGTATAAAAAACTGTATATTATATAGATCTATAGCCTATGTATATATAAAGTGTATATTATGCACGCAATCTTTTGGTGTTCGGCAGATGAGAGGTGTCATTAGCAGAAGATCTCTTTTCTAACGACGCGAATTAATCGATATAGGAAACTTAATTTGTTGCCTGCCAGTGAGCAGTCTTGCGTGGAGATCGGACCTCGTCGAATAGGCGCTATATAAATTGTTTCATTGGTTACGCCTCATTACTTCGACCGATCGATAGATTGGTTGGTTGAGACGTTGATTCAATTTAGACGAAACATTCTAAAAGTTTCACCAGAACCAATGCTAAGAAAGAGCACAGACTTGAAGACCATCGTTTGGAGGTTCATATTTATCCGGCTGTGCCGTCTGTATATGTATCTTCTGTCTATGTCTGCATATGTATGCATATATTTAGGTATGTATGTTTGTATGGTTGTCTGTGTGTATGACTACAAACGAGAGAGACATAGACAGACAGAGACACACAGACAGACAGAGAGACAAAGAGGGGAGAACGACAGGGAAAGGGAGGGAGAGAGAAAGCTGAAAAGCGGGAGAACGGTACAGGATGAGGTAGGAGAGGGAAAAGGCGGCCTGTCCCTTTCGTTTATACGCCTGTCTTCTTATTCCAAGACGCATGCAAAGTCTTAAGGCAGACCCGACCTCTTTACGGGCATCGTAACCTGCCTCCTTCTCGATTTAACCCACCTACTCTTGCCTGCGATCTTAAGTAGAACGGACATGATCAATGGCATTCCTTCCTCATTTAGACGTATATAAATAGAATCAGCATGCTCTGTCTGTCTGTCTGCCTATCTATGTATGTATGTGTGTATATATATATTATATATATATGTGTGTGTATTTATATATTACAACCGTAGTATAAATGTATAACCTCCACATGTACATATGCACCATGTTCATCAGACGTTGAACTCTAGATAGAGAGTTCTGCCATTGGGTCAGTTCTCGTAGATAGGTAACGACGGATAAATCTAGCGCCGTGTGTTCCCGATAAAGACCGGTGGTGGCGGCGGCCTCCATTCAGAGCAGAAGGAGGAGGGTCAGTCAGGCGGACGCAAGGTCAAGGTCAAGCATCTGTTGGTCCTTTGGCCGACTTCTTTATCGGTTGAGCCCGCGATGCGCGCAGAGTCACGTAGTCACGTAGTCTCGTCGGGCACAAAGTAGGCCAAGTTGGCTACGACGCCGAGGCCTACATACTGTAGTCCGAGGAGGAGCAGGGAGGGTAAACAGCGATGATAAACGATGATGACAGTGGAATGCGGTGATAATAATTGGATGATGATGAGATCGTGTGACGATGAGTAATGTTGTTGTTGATGGTGTTATCGTTGCTGTTGGCGACGAGAGATCAGAGCGAGATTTGGTGGATGATCCAAGGGGTTAGGATTATGAAAGAGATCGATGAGCAATCACCAAGTGAGCGGTAGATCAATTAGCGGCTCTTGATGAGAAATTCGTCGATGATTCTGTGCTAGTAAAAGCACAAGAGAATGATAATTATGGATGGTCAAAGGTGACTGCAGTGAATTGGTAAAGTGTAGGCCTAGGCAGCGCTTTTGCAAGTACTTCGAAAGCGCTATATATATACATGTATGCATGGATGCATGCATATTCAATTTCAATTCAATTCAATTCAAAAAGTTTTATTGTTCCATATCATAATAACAGAAAAACAACTATCAACACTGGTGGTAATTTATGCAACAAACGGAGAGCCCTGAAGGGTCACAGGACCCACTAACTAGGGCTACCTAGGTACCAGATGATGTGGTGATAATGACGGTTCGTGTACAGAGAACCAACAACAGACAGTACACAGAAATCAAAACAAACTTAACTAAGCGATGGCAACACAGCAATTTGAAATTAAAAAAAACTTAACTAAGCGATGGCAACAGAGCAATTTGAACAGTTACACATTTAATAAGAAAGCTCGCATGGATTTTTTAAATAAATTCAACTTTTATTCAAGTTAGACATACATGGTTATATATACAGATATGTGTACATACATACATACATAAATACATGGAATACATACATACCTACAATGGGGGCATCATGCCCCATAGAGCAACGGTAACATGACTGGCGTGAAGAGCAGTAGGTAGCGGGCAGTGTTATTTCAGTTATGGTTTTTCAGTTACAGTTACAGTTATAGTTATCTAATTTGTGATTTTTCAGTTAAAGTTATAGTTGAAGTTAACTGAAATTAGATTTTTCAGTTTCAGTTATTTTTTTTGATTTTTCAGTTTCAGTTTAAGTTATTTCTCTTTATTTTTCAGTTATAGCATCAGTTATTTTTTTCACAAGTCATGACTAATGACACACTGACCACAAGTATTCTGAACAGTTACCAGAAATATTTACGCAGCAAATCAATGCGTTTTAACGTATTGTCGGTTTACTTTAAGGAAAACACGACATTCCAGATTAACACTTGCTCTGTTCCAACAATTAGTGTGCCACACTCCTGGTTTTCAACGTCCTTGCCAGCAACGGTGTGAACACAACATCGACTTTTGTCGTCTGCGGCTTCGTAAACAAAATGTTCCCACACGCCACTTTCTACTTTCGACCACTACTTGGCTTAAACATTATTCTTGTAGTCGTGGATTGTTTTATGAATTTACGGTTTAGCGCCAACGACAACACAATGAAAGGAAAAGGAACCGGAAGTGAAACGAACATGGAAAACTGAAAAGGAACCAGAATTGAAACTAGCATAGAAAACTGAAAAGGAACCAGAAGTGAAACTAGCATAGAAAACTTAACAGAAACTAGAAGTGAAATGAGCATAGAAAACTGACAGTAGACTAGAGTAGATTACCATTCAAAAAGTATGTAAGAAAAACACTCATGTTTTATTTTTCAGTTAACTTTTGTTATTTTTCAGTCATACAGTTTTCGTTTTTCAGTTACTATTACAGTTTCAGTTATTCAGTATTTTTCAGTTTCAGTTACAGTTACAGTTAACTGCAAGACATTTTCAGTTATTTTGCTATTTCAGTTACAGTTACAGTTAATAGAAATAACACTGGTAGCGGGATCGCTTCCCGTACCCTCCCAAAGGTCCACTCAACTGTTCATTCGCCAGATGGCGTTGGTAAAATGAGCAGTAGGAAGTGATGGGTGCCTTGCATGGCTGCCAAACAGTTAAATTCGTCTCCTGTAGTAACTTGTGATCATACGTCCATACTATGAATTGTAATCATACTGTGTCAGTTTGAATTGTAATAAGATTATTACATGTACATACATACATACATACATACATACATACATACATACATACATACATACATACATACATACATACATACATACATACATACATACATACATACATACATACATACATACATACATACATACATACATACATACATACATACATACATACATACATACATACATGTGTGCATGCAGGCATACATACATAGATGCGTGCACACGTACATACATCCATACAGAGATGCATTCCATACATACAGGCATATAGACATGCAGACTGTATGTGTATATGCAATGTATGCATACATACAAACATACAGGCAAACATATGCATACACATACGCTCGTAATCATAATCACAGATTTATATAGCGCCTGAACGAGCGGAACTTCTCTGAGCCACTCCCTATACTTCAAAACAGAACACCTAGATCAAACAGAATGTCTTTCAAGCACTTGCAGAAAACTTGAGAAAAGAAGCAGATAAGAAGAAGCGCAAGTGTTCCGTTATCGCCCAAGAGCCGCACTTCATTCAACATTTGAGATGCTGAACCAATCATTGTGCCAGTCCCAAGTCTGGAGAAAGGAGGAGGGCAACGATAGTCACCTTAGTTATGAAGCAATATCGTTAAACAGCAACGACCCTCCGCATACTTTCTTATCGAGTCAGCACAGATTAAATGCCATTTGCTGAGTATACAGCTGCAGACTGGGAAATATGCTTATCACTCAAACGTTCCCATAAAATTTGAAACCTCTTAAAAAGCACCTAGTTTTTTTTCCATATTCGCTCCCAGTGTTTTTAAGACTCGTCTGTCGCAAACCTCCTGTGTAAGTCTCGGCTCAGCTGCTTGTGCAGGTGGGAAGTCGTGTCCTCAGGGTGTGACTAAAAACTGTTCGCCGTGAGATAATAGGACAGTTGGGTCCTTTGTGTGTTTATCTTCCACCTCTGCCGAGTACTGCCGAGTACTATCGGCCAACCAGTACTCCAGCATCTCAGAAACAAATACATTCGCATATATATATACACACGCATACATATACATATTATACGTATTGTATTGTATCTGAACATCTTTTAAGCGCCTCTCACAGTATGGACTATTCAGAGGCGCTCTCAGTGTAGAAGCCCCGGGGAAAGAGAAACGTCTTCAGGGAACGAGCAGATGACGAGAACCCAGACAAATACATTATGTAGTAGACTACTATTAACACTGCGTGTATGTATAAATGTCAGTATAATATAAATGCTACAGCAGGCATTGTGTAGGTGTAATGTGATATAATGTAAATAACAGAAATATCAAAAAATCCGCGTACGGGAGACTGGTTTATTCACCGGGGATGCTTCATGTCAAGTCCGCATTCTCCGCAAGAGCCAGGTTCTTGGGTCAGTTACGGTGCCATGGAAAATCCTGGGCAGGTTAAAGAAGAAGAAGAGAAGAGAAGAGCAGTCTCTTAAGCTAGCCTTGAGGCAGCCATGGGTATGAGGTGTTAGCAACTTCATTTTAGCCTCTTAGCCTTGGCGTATGAGGGCGGGTGACCAGTCCTCTCTCCCTCACCGTCTCATCTTCCCACCGACAGTGTACGGTCAGTGTACTCATTATAGCTGAGTTGGCTAGGGGGTGCTGGTGGAACAGAAATCTCGAACCAAATTAGTTAAAAGACTAGTAATTAGAATTAATAATATGTTTAAACGTACACGTGACAAAATATATATATCATAGCACATAAATGTATCTGAACATTTTTAGCGCTTTTAGAAACTCGCAAAGCTGCTGGAGTAATGGCCTAAGCAATAAGCATAGTCTGCTTTCAAGACATCGTTCGATGTCTTTAATATGTGTGCAGGTGTGAGTGCTAACAAATGCCGGAATATAATGTCTTATTTCTTGTATTGAGTCTTCTCTGACAAAGTGTCTGAGAGGAAAACACCGACCGCTGTTGCATTGACGGAACCTTTCAGACTCTATCGCTCGTTGCCAACTGTTTCTGGTTAGTTTCAACTTAAATCGCCGAGTACGAAGCGATATCCTTTCTCCCTCCTTCCCTAACTCTCTTGTCATCTTGAACAGATGTGCGAGGGAGGATTGCCAGTGCCACGACAGGGGGTGGTGCTTTGTGGTGGTCTGTGCATGTGGTGGGTGCGTGGAAAAAGACCGGTCGTGGAAGGTTGGTTGGTTTTGTGAAACTATCCTTTCGATGGCCTTGAAATGTGAGGCTGAATCAACTCGGTCTTGTTACTAAAAGTCTACAACGCCCGCACACAGTCATCTGTTAAGTGTCATAGTGGGATAGATACTCCTTTTTTAAACCGCCTCTGATGTATACCCAAAAGGTACCATTACCTTGTTTTGATTAGATATATATGTATATATGTGCATACAATTTATATATATATGCACATACAAATATACATACAAACATATACAGTCATACATACATACATACAGACAGACAGACAGATAGACAGATATACATAATACTTTTTTTAGTTTCCCATTTCTATACACTCTTATCAGATTAGGACCTTGAAACGGTCTTTATCATTAGGCCATGTCGACTGTGCTATAATATACCACAGACAATTTCTGTCCAAGCGTTCGATAGTGACACAAATATTTCCAGCAGAATCAGACATTACTGTATATCATCATCATTCATCATCATCATCATCATCATCATAGCATCATCATCATCATCATCATCATCATCATCATTATTATTATTATCGTTAATTTATTAAGCGTCACTATCTAATGACCAACCATCAATCGATGGCGCTGAGTAGTTGTGAGTTAAGAACGTGCACTAGATCCCTACACAGTGACCGTCTCAGTGAGGACTCAAACCCATACACTCCGCGTTACAAGGCAAGCGCTCTAGCCAATCGGCTACCATGCCCCACGGCATACTGTATATTTATTTTTTTTTCTTGGCAAAATTCAACAGCGTCTCTTGCAAAATAAACTACTCAGGAAAGCTCAAGTTTAAGACTAAGCTCCATATATATATATATATATATATATATATATATATATATATATATATATATATATATATATATATATATATATATATATATATTCGAATGCGACAGGCTCTTTGTTATTAATTGCGAAGAGCCAGAAGGATTCTGGATATCCATTCGGTTCGGATGGAACCTTCTGGCATGCTTCGATGCTTTGAGCATTACTAGCAGAATGCCATGCTTTGCCTATACGTGTAGCTTGTTGCTTAATATTATTGATAGTATGGCATTTCTGATATGGGAGAGAGAGGTTAGGCAAAACAGTTTACTGAACGATAAAGTTCGAACAATAACCGCCTTTGAAGTTGTATACTTTCGAGAGCAGAGTGAGAGAGGCAGAGACAGAGATAGGGAAAAAGACGGACAGACAGACAAAGACATACAGAGATGGAAAATATTTTTTGATCTGTCTTTGTCGATAGTAACAGGAGTTCGGAAGCCTCACCTTGCAAAACATCGGCAGCATCAACACCCGCATCTGCAATATCCCAAGCATCAACATCTACATTAATTTTGTGTCAGTGTTATTCTCCTTACAGACTTTAATTTAGTTATAGTTACAGTTAATATTTTTCGTTTTAGTTATAGTTACAGTTATAGTTAGTATTATTTTAGTTATAGTTATAGTTACTGGATCTTTATTTTAGTTACTAGGTCTATACTCATACATACATACTTATTTACAACATGGCTAAGCGAAGTTGCCTACAGACGCAGAATGGGTGCATTCAGTGAATATAGGCTATTAGTTGTAGCGCATTTCACGTTCTCATGAGTGTCAATATTGCACTTTTAATTTTTGCTTTTTGCAACGAAAATAACGATGAAATTTCGTTAGTGTCATTTTCGTTATGGTTATAGTTAATGATATTTTTAGTTGCAGTTATAGTTATTGTTAACGAAATCATTTTATTTGCGTTAACGAACATCGTCGTTATTGTAATCGTTAACGAGAATTAGCCTACGCTGTTTTGTCGTATACAATCATACGAACATATGCTATAATGCAGCTATATAAAAGTAAGCTAATACACACTACGTTAATTATGTTACTTAATATGCTTACATACTTAAGTACGTATGCAACTCCGTACATCCGAACAAACTTGTACATAATACAAAGACGCTGTATCGCCAGATTTATATAGCGCTGTGTGTGTATGTACTGTCTGTGTTTCATGTTTGCGGCGGACATGTTACAGAATGTTTTCTAAGGTTGTGTTGTCGGTTAAAAACAATGCCATTTGTTTTTGGGTGGAAATGTTGGTCAAGGTAGCAGGAAGAGGATGAAGAAGAGGAGGAGAATGCGGACGAGGACGATGTTGTGGAGGAGAAGGAAGAGGGAGAATGAGGAGGAAGAGGGAGGAAGAGGAGGGAGATTGTTCTGACATTTAGCAGACGTAAACGTCGTTCCTCCCAAATATCCATTGAGCTGGAGATGTGGAATGTCTTCCATTCGGTAGACGTGGAATTGGGTCCAGTTTCGTTGGATTCCTTCTGGATCCGTATCATCCTGGGTTTCGAATTACACGTCCCTGAAGGGTAAACACCCATTTGGGGTGAATTGATTCATACACGACTGAGGGAAAGGATCAAGGACAGAGGGGAGATTTAAGGAGTAAGCAAACCGATTCCTTACTCAGATGGTATCCACCCCATTTAGGGGCTAATTGAAAGGAATGTGGTATATCAACATGACCAAGGTCAAAAGTTCATGAACTTTGGTCTGATAGATATCAAAACAACTTTGGGCGGCCTTTGAAATGTTTGTAGATTAAGGAGTTAGTGTTCCATTAATGCGCTGTTAATGTTCCAAACAAGACTAAGTGAGTGGTCCTTCTTGGAAGCCGATAAGTGATGAACGTTGGTATGAATCGTCTGGATGTCACAAGTGTGAAATTCCAGTCTCTGTATGGTAAAAGGGAAATCGTTGAATGAAGGCACTGATCTAGCGCTAGATAATCTGATGAAGCTCTTGACGAGGTCAACACCTTTGGAGTTAACTTCAGTAACCTTCAGCTCAGTTTGTCGCCATCTTAGGATGACAAAATGCAGGAATGATAATGAAGAATGTTGATAAGTGATGACGAAGAATGATGACGAATGATGATGAATGATGACTGATGACAACGATGATGACAATTATGAGGATGTTGATGATGATGATGATGATGATGATGATGATGATGATGATGATGATGATGATGATGATGATGATGATGACAACGATGATGATGATGATGATGATGATGATGATGATGATGATGATGATGATGATGATGATGATGATGATGATGTCTGATTGGATGCTTCTTTAACCTTGAAATTGACTCATCTGTGCAACCCGTTTCTGCCCGAATAAGAAACAGTAGCTTCTGCCACTGGTTTTCCAAGCTGTTTCGCTTCTCATCGTCATCGTCATCATCACCAGCATCATCATCATCATCACCACCATCATCATCATCATCATCATCATCATCATCATCATCTGATATGGGAGAGAGATCATCATCAAAGCAGCGATGACATTATCCAGTTCCAGACTCCCTAACTCTGATCGCCCTCGGGGGTCTATTTCTGAATGAAGCTTGTACTAGAGTAGTAATACTAATACCCTGGCCAACCATTAGACGATAACCCGTCGGGCCAACGTACACTTTTTCTCACGGCGAACGCTGTTTTTATCGGTGTGCCTTCTCCGATTGCTCCCAGGGTCGTCTCTGCGGTAGTGCTGCTCTTTCTTCTTTTTTAGGGGTTTCAAGTTTCACCCCTTGGATACAGACATACGACCACCACCAATTGCACCACTACCACCGCCGATGACACCACCACAGCCATGACTAAGCTATCTTATAGACTATAGAGGATCATTGTAGGCAGCTGTTTTTTACGCTCCAATCTTACGTGGAAAGATAAACTGAGGAGTCGACTTATGCCATATTTTGCTCGTTGTTTACTCAGCGAATACATGGGAACCGATCGCAAAAACTGTGCAAATGTAAACTGAAAAGAAGTGAGTTCAGCTCTAGCTGAAGACACCGCTGTGGCCAATTCTACTACCATACATAGTTTGTCTGACAGCGAAGCATGTTGCCTATTGGAAGTGCTTCGTGTGTAAGTGTGTGTGTGTGTCTATGTGTGTGTTTCTGTGTCTGTGTGTGTCTGTGTGTGTTGGTCTCGTGGGTCTACTTAATTATGTTTCGAATAACCTGACGACGTTAGTATCTGCTGATACTAGACACAAAATTTAGGAGCAGCATGGTACAGCCTAATTGTCCAAGTACCCATTGCTCTTCAGAACGGGGGAAGCGTCAGTATGGGTGCTAGGGTTCATCAGAGTCATAGTTTCTCAGGGTGCCCTTAATTGTGGCCCCCAGCCAAGTAATATCGACAGACCGTATGTGGTGTTTCTGCTCCCCTGCAATTGTCGCCTTGCTTGGATGCGTGCATCTTGTTCATGCTTTTTCTAGTGGGTTCCCGCAATCTGCTGTAGGGCTCGGTTGTAGTTCTAAAGCTTAATTGCTTAGCTTTTTAAACCTGCTTTTATTGTCGAGTTTTTCTGGGTTTTAGATTTTTTCCACTGACTTTTCTGCTCGGTTTGATCTGAGTCTGTTTTAGTTTACGATGATACAATCAGAGGGATAACCACCATAACAGAAATACGTTGGGGTTTATGTATTTTAAGTCTGAGACGAATGACTTTTTAATTAACGTGGGGGACTATACTTATGGTTGATTTATAGTTGGACGGATGGGTAAACAGATAGACACTCACACAGACTGACAATCACGCAGACACACATTCACACAGACAGACACTCACACAGACAGACATTCACACAGACAGACACTCACACAGACTGACATTCACACAGACTGACATTCACACAGACAGACACTCACACAGACAGACATTCACACAGACAGACATTCACACAGACAGACACTCACACAGACAGACACTCACACAGACAGACATTCACACAGACAGACACTCACACAGACAGACATTCACACAGACAGACATTCACACAGACAGACACTCACACAGACAGACACTCACACAGACAGACATTCACACAGACAGACATTCACACAGACAGACATTCACACAGACAGACATTCACACAGACAGACATTCACACAGACAGACATTCACACAGACAGACACTCACACAGACAGACACTCACACAGACAGACATTCACACAGACAGACATTCACACAGACAGACATTCACACAGACAGACATTCACACAGACAGACATTCACACAGACAGACACTCACACAGACAGACACTCACACAGACAGACATTCACACAGACAGACATTCACACAGACAGACACTCACACAGACAGACATTCACACAGACAGACACTCACACAGACAGACATTCACACAGACAGACACTCACACAGACTGACATTCATACAGACAGACACTCACACATACACACATTCACACACACACAGACAGACATTCACACAGACAGACACTCACACAGACTGACATTCATCACAGACAGACAGACACTCACACATACACACATTCACACAGACAGACACTCACACAGACTGACATTCATACAGACAGACACTCACACATACACACATTCACACAGACACTCACACATACACACATTCACACAGACACACTCACACAGACAGACACTCACACAGACATTCACAGACATTCTCACACAGACAGACACTCACACAGACAGACATTCACACAGACAGACATTCACACAGATGGCTCACACAGACAGACACTCACACAGACAGACATTCACACAGACAGACATTCACACAGACAGACACTCACACATACTCACATTCACACAGACAGACACTCACACAGACAGACATTCACACAGACAGACACTCACACAGACAGACATTCACACAGACAGACACTCACACAGACAGACACTCACACAGACAGACATTCACACAGACAGACACTCACACAGACAGACATCTCACACAGACAGACATCACACATCACACAGACAGACATCACACATCATTCACACAGACACTCACACAGACAGACACTCACACAGACAGACATTCACACAGACAGACACTCACACAGACAGACATTCACACAGACAGACACTCACACAGACATGACATTCACACAGACAGACACTCACACAGACAGACATTCACACAGACAGACATTCACACAGACAGACATGTACACACTCAGACACACAGACAGACACTCACACAGACAGACATTCACACAGACAGACATTCACACAGACAGACATTCACACAGACAGACACTCACACAGACAGACATTCACACAGACAGACACTCACACAGACAGACATTCACACAGACAGACACTCACACAGACAGACACTCACACAGACAGACATTCACACAGACAGACATTCACACAGACAGACATTCACACAGACACACTCACACAGACAGACATTCACACAGACAGACACACACAGATGACATTCCACAGACAGACACTCACACATACTACATTCACACAGACAGACTCACACATACACACATTCACACAGACAGACACTCACACAGACAGACATTCACACAGACAGACACTCACACAGACAGACATTACACAGACACTCACACAGACAGACATTCACACAGACAGACACTCACACAGACAGACACTCACACAGACAGACTGACAGACACATTCACACAGACAACACTCACACAGACACACATTCACACAGACAGACAGACACTCACACAGACAGACATTCACACAGACAGACACTCACACAGACAGACATTCACACAGACAGACACTCACACAGACAGACATTCACACAGACAGACGTTCACACAGACAGACACTCACACAGACAGACATCACACAGACAGACACTCACACAGACACACATTCACACAGACTGACATTACACAGACACACATTCACACAGACTGACATTTCACACACTCACACAGACACACACACATTCACACAGACTCACATTCACACAGGGTGACATTCACACAGACACACATTCACACAGACTGACACACAGACACACATTCACACAGACATTCACACAGACTGACATTCACACAGACACACATTCACACAGACACACATTCACACAGACTGACATTCACACAGACACACATTCACACAGACACACATTCACACAGACACACATTCACACAGACTGACATTCACACAGACACACATTCACACAGACACACATTCACACAGACTGACATTCACACAGACACACATTCACACAGACACACATTCACACAGACACACATTCACACAGACACACATTCACACAGACACACATTCACACAGACTGACATTCACACAGACACACATTCACACAGACACACATTCACACAGACTGACATTCACACAGACACACATTCACACAGACACACATTCACACAGACTGACATTCACACAGACACACATTCACACAGACACACATTCACACAGACACACATTCACACAGACTGACATTCACACAGACACACATTCACACAGACACACATTCACACAGACACACATTCACACAGACACACATTCACACAGACACACATTCACACAGACTGACATTCACACAGACACACATTCACACAGACACACATTCACACAGACTGACATTCACACAGACACACATTCACACAGACAGACATTCACACAGACAGACATTCACCCAGAGACGAAGAGCAAAGATATCCATACACTTTTCCTTGTCTTAGAACTACCTCAGAATCGAAGATAACCTGGTGGTACTTGGATCAGCCCCCAAAATTCCGTTCTCCAAAAGTGCAATAGCTATACCCCCGCAGAGTACACCGTATTTTTTGGGAAAGCGTACGAACTCACGTACTGTGTTGAGAACCGCCCTACCTCCCTGGGAAAGGACAGGACAGTCTCCCATCGGGTGCCTCCTTCCTTCCGCAGGGGGAGGGAGCAGCACCGACCCTTAATTCTCTCCGTCTGTTGATCGTCTGGCCCTCGCTTGGCGGTGAATTTCGCCGGGGGCAGATACAATTATGGGGATGCTACTGCTGCTGGTGGTGGTGGTGGTGGTGGTGGTGGGGCCAACGTACTGACGTGGAAAAGGTGCCAGGTCGTAAAGAATTAACCAAAGCCACATCATCATACTCCCCTGGCTGCAGCTCATAACCTGTGCAAAAATATGGCTACTTCAGCCGACACCCTGATTAGTCTGCCTCAATATATCTCTATGTATGCCTCGGTGTGTGTATCATAAATAAAAATACAGATGTACAAATGGGTGGATGGATGGGTGGATGTACGTATGTGCGCGCGCTTGTGTGTGAAATTCATAACTCAAAGATACATCTGTGCTTACACATATACAGTCGTACATTAATTCATATATACTTTCCTTTTAGACTGGGTTTGGGGTAGGGAGCGCCTTTGGATAACTACTTGAAGGGACGGACGGATTTCTTGGATGGATGGATGGATGGATGGATGGATGGATGGATGGATGGGATGGATGGATGGATGGATGGATGGATATGGATGTGCACATACAAATGTTCGATATAAATTAATACGAATACATGCATACATATGCACATAGGCATGCAATGCCATACATACATACTTACATGCATGCATACATGGTGTATGTATAAATAGTAACAGTTTGGTAGCCCACCTGGTTTCGGAGGTGCCGCTGATAGTTTGTAATCTAAGTGGTGCATGCGGAATGTAGGTTAGTATTGTACTGTCTTGTATTATATTCTACTGAACTGTACCGTGTTGGCAGACTGCTTGAAAATGGCGTGAACGATAGCAAAGTGCCTGTAACGCTATTTTCGTGTGGTCAGAAACAGTGGTCTAAATGGGGGTGGATATTGGATTCGAGGTAGCACTGCCTATTAACCGGCTTCATTGACACCTACATACACACATACATGCAACCGGACAGACAGACAGACACACAGACAGATAGACACACACAGACAGACAGAAGTTATTAATGAGCCACATGCTTAGCTATATCCAGCAGAGATAACTAAAGAAGCGCCGTGTAACAAAACGAATTCTTTCTCCGGTTACGCCGCTCTCACCTGCTCCATGGCATCCACAGTCCGGTCCACGTCAAGTGTGCCATAAACACAACTGCTGCACTCCTGCACTACTACAGTACCGCAGTCCCATTCTTCGAATAACAACAGCAGTAAGAGCTGCCAGCGTAGTTGTCTATTCATGTTATTCCTGGCTGTTCGGAAACCACCTGTTTGCCAACCTGCCACATGTCAGTCGACGGTCTATAAAAGTCGACTTTACGACTCGCCTCTGACTTCGTCGGCACCGTGTTCTTATGATGGTGAAAGCGTAGATCGAATTGGCTCGCGGTTTCCAATCCATGTTGTACAAATCACTCACTCGCCACAGTCTTAACTGAACTACGGTTGGATGCACGTTGGAGCAATCAATCTAGAACTGAATCTTGGTCTCGATGCTCAGATCAACAATCAATTATTCAATCATAAATGCTTTGCAGTGGTTGGTCTATCTTTCTGGAATAGGTTGCATAGCAACCTCCGTAATGAGCTTCTTGGTCCTTCCTTGCCCCTTTTCTGCAGGCGTTTGAAAACCATTCTATTCAATCGTGGTTTGGTGTCTGTTACAATACAACCTTCTAAATGTGCCGTCACAATCCAATCAGGTTGGCTGTGCGAGCAAAGGGAACAGGTTACAATGCAGCCTTCTAAATGTCCCTTCTAAATGTACCTGCATTTATGCTCACGGTATCAGTCGACGGTCGCTATACTTCCAGGGTAAGGCTGGTCGAAAGTCAAGAAGGGTATACCGGAGAAAATACGGAAACAGCTTACGGAGGAAATGGGTCAAGGAAGGGACGAGATGTTTTAGTCGGGGTCTGAAGCCCAGGACAGACTGCAGAGAGAACGTTTGCCGGAAGAGAGTTCCAGATTCTAGTGCCAGCGAAACAAAAGATGCGATTTATATATTGCGTTAATCACATACATTAAAGATTGTATTGCATCAAGCCACTCCAGAGGAGTAGCCAGGAAAAACTTTCGGAGGGGCTTCAAGGTTTCGGAGAAGGGTTCCATTGGAAATGATCGTATTTTTTCTACATTTTTAGTGTTTAATAACTGTAATGCATTTATTTGGAGGGTTTGAACCCGTTAAACCAGCCCTAAATAAGCCCATGAGCCACTCCATTTTACAGGAATGCAAGTTAGGCCATCAAATGTTAGACATTAGTCACATAAAATTCAGCACATTGCATTGATCACGCTACTGTAACCGACAGTTTTAAAGCACCCTGTTATGCTTCTTATAGCTCTCTTTCTTTTGTGTTACATTGTCTGACACAACGTCTTGTAACGTCATATTACGATCGCACTAGATCTTATTATGGTGTAGCCTAACATCAGATTACAGGACTTGACTTCGCGTAATCACACTACGACGCGTATATTGTCGGTGGGAAGATGAGACGGCGAGGCAAACATATTAACTTTTCTCAGTATTCCTCCCCGTGAGGGGGGATTGGCCGATCCAGAAGGTATTACAATACTCGGCCAACCCGTAGATGCCGTAGGTGATGGATCCTGAGTTTAACGACATCTTATGGCAACAAACGCAGACCACGTCCATAGGAATAATTATTTATCAATTATTTAATTAATTTTTTTTTATGCATACCCGATTCGAAGTCGCCGTGTAATAGTTAAGCACTATTACCGGTGACTTTTGGGGTTCAAAAAATATCCGCCATAGCTTTTGTTGATGTTGCTGTTAGGCGTTATTAACGAATCATCGAAAATACCTTGTATAGGTTTATGTGTCTCAACAAAAAAGGAGGCCAATGAGGACAATATTTGTAGCAGCAATAACGATTACAATATAACATTTTACAGAAGCATAAAATGAAAATGCGTTAGCACTTGAAATAACGCAATTATTAATCCTTCAGTTCAAATTGATAAAATTTCTAAAATTTTATATTTGATTTTTCTAGCTTACACCGTGTGTCATCTTCATAGTTTGATTCGCCAGATGACGCTATTGATTTCGAATTATAGCAGATCAATATTTTATTCCTAGTATAATTTCAAAGCGTGAAAATGTTCGCATGAGTGCACACTGCACACTAAGAAAACCTCAAACTCCTACAAAAATAGACCACAGCGCAACAATAACATAAGGAAACTAATGAAACAACATAATTTATAATCTTGTGGTCTACAGAACAATAACTTAAGAAAATTAATGAAGCTATATAATTTATAATCATAATCTACGAAATTCTGCATATTTTAAAGAACATTTCTCGGTACGCATTCGTTGGCCATGAAGGCGTAATGTTTATCTTTGATTCGCCAGATGTCAGCACTGATTTCATAATCACCGTATCAAGAGTTTACACAAAGACCATTCAGCCAAGTCATAATTTAATCGTTAACTCACAATTTTGAAATGGTAATTATGGTACTTGAAACCTAAGCGCAGGGCACCAACGTAATCAAGAGCGCTATCTTGACATAACTTGGCCACTTTAGAAGATATATACTTGTGAATTTTCAAGCCTTCGCCAGTTTAAAGACGTTTTTGTGGAATCAAAGGCTGTTGATTTCGATACAAAAAATTCCTCTAGGCCTACAGTTTCCACCGTTTACTTTACAGCAGTATGAATAGTTTTCAGTGCCAATTAGTTAGTTTAGTGATTTTCAACCTTTCTGTAGTGACGGAACCTTACACAAAGCACTCGTCTACTCTTGGAACTCAGCGCGTTTCACTAGTCCAATTTCTCAAGAAATGGGCTAAATGAAATTGTAATTTGTAATTTTGGTTAATCATGTAACATAAGTTAATTATTTCAACATCGAATCGTGTCTAGCAAGAATGGCTGAAATAATGTCATGTGGTACGGTGGCCGATTGGTTAGAGCGCTCGGCCTGTAACGCGGAGAGTACGGGTTCGAGCCTTGCCCGAGGCAGTTGCTGTGCAGGAACCTTCAGCAAGTACTTCACTTCTGTCGTTTCGTATGGTCGTGTGCACTTCTGAACTTTGACAGGAGAGAATATCAAATACAGTTGTATTGTATTGTATCAAATGCAGTTATATTGTATTGTAATGTATCCAATACAGTTGTATTGTATTGTATTGTATTTTCGTTTATTGATCAACTCTGGCTGTCATAACGCAGCTAGTTACAAGGTTCTTCATCGTTAGTCGGCTTGAGTGAAACGTATTTAGGCTAAAAGAGTCATTCTGGGTCAGGTAGATAAGCTTGGCTTAATTGTCTAGATTTGGGACTCTCTAACAAATTTTTTAAACATCATACGTATTATTGTATTAAATACAGTTGTATTGTAATGTATCAAATACAGTTGCATTGTATAGTGTCACATACAGTTGTATTGCATTGTATTGTATTGTATTGTATTGTATATCTTCCGATCTGTGAATCTGTTCTTTGTCTGACATTGAAGGAGTTGAACCAGGACACTACGATCACTGCCAGCAACGGAAAGGAGTTTCCCGCGATGCGTCTCTTCTCCTATGCTCTGAGGTTCTTCAAAGACCACGCCCTCAAGGAGCTGACCAGTCAATCATCGGTCACCATTGACAACGATGACGTCAGATGGGTCATTACGGTGCCCGCCATCTGGAAAGCACCTGCGAAACAGTTCATGAGACAAGCCGCCTACCAGGTAGGAAGAAAATAATAATAATGATAATGATGATGATGATGATGATGATGATGATGATGATGATGATGATGATGATGATGATGATGATGATGATGATGAAAATTTATATGGCACCGTAACACAGGGCGCCTCACAAGAACATAGGCTATAATAAGAACAATACAAGATGTATTAAACGTCTGTATGACTTACTAATTATACACATTTGCGACATATAAATGCTTCTTATAAGCTCCTGTTTTTGTAAGATACATGTACACTGAAACGTTTCGGTGACGCATAGGCCTACAGCCCTACATGTTGATTGTACATACGCATACCTTTGCAGTATCGTGTGAACTGACATATGTGAATCGCATATTAAAGAAAAAGACCGCCAGTCTAATTATTTCCGTGCTTATGACGTTATTATCGTTTGATGTATTGGCATCCTTTAGCTCCTCGTTATTTGATGTAATTCAGCGAGAATGATCTACTACAGCGCATCCAGTTGTGAAGCGCCATGCGGATTAGGCGATTGATGTATATGGTTCGTTATTAGACCAAAATGCCTATCGTATACGGAGCGGTATTAGGGTCGCTTCTTTTGATCCGTCTTGGGCTTTTGCAACGGCCTCTGTCTCTGTCTCTGTCTGTCTGTCTCTGTCTCTGTTTCTCTCTCTCTCTCTCTCTGTTTCTCTCTCTCTCTGTTTCTCTCTCTCTCTCTCTCTCTCTCTCTCTCTCTCTCTCTCTCTCTCTCTCTCTCTCTCTTTCTCTCTCTCTCTCTGTTTCTCTTTCTCTCTCTGCCTGTGTCTGTCTGTCTCTCTTTCTCTATGTCTCTCTCTGTCTCTCTGTGTCTATTTGCAATTTATTCATCTGTGCATTGAGCAACTGACGGGGGTCGTGACCATTGCACCGGGTCATGACGCTTGAAGGCACTCCATCCCCTTGTGGGAATAAAGATTTGCACTAAGCCAGACTAGAAAGAAAGCCAATGCTCTTATCGCTCTACGAGTCTAATCTAATCTGTGAACTTCTATAGCGCCATTATCGCAATGCCCAAGGCAAACTGACCCTGCACCAAAACGGGACCAGGGTGTCAGAGTTTCTAGCCACCACTTGCAACCATTTATAACTTATAACTTGTTCATGCGTACGTTCAGCCAGAGGTCCTTGGTTCAGCTGAGCTTCGGCTGTACAGATATGTTGCAGATGAGTGACGTTGGGTGCGTGTGATATTTCTCCACTATGAAGACAACCAGATTTCCATTTAAACAATCAGATATCTACTCGGATACTAGTTGTGTATATGATGTTTGATTGATTGCCAAACAAGAACCGATTGATTGAATAGTTTTTAACTGCCTGTAGTTTTTAACTGCCTGACTTCACTGCTAACGAAATCAATGAATGAATGAGTGCACAAATGAATTAAAGATTAATTAATTCATTATTTAGTTTCACTAATTAATTCACTAATTCATTCATTCATTAATCCATGGTTTCTCGGAAATTACTTTTTAAACTCACAACATAAGTTTTTCCTGATTGATCATTAAATTTTCTACCTCACGTAAAAATTAATAACCTTTACTTATTTAATTATTCTTGGAATGATTTTTTCGTCTTGTAGGCTGGAATAGCCTCTCCATTTTCTCCAGATCGTCTTCTGATCGCCCTGGAACCGGAGGCGGCTTCGATCTACGTCCGGAAGCTGAGGATGTCTCAGCTGGTTCCCATCCGAGCCCCTCCCTCACTGCATGGCACACCCCGAAAAGAAACAACCCCCTCTCCAGCGCCACCACACGACGAAATCGACACATCGTTGACGGCGCTTGACTCTGAACACGTGTCGGATCATTTGAAAGCAGGTAACTGCTGTCAAAATCAATCAATCAGTCGAAGTTTATATAGCGCCGATTGGAGGTCTGTACATTCATATAGCGCCTGTTTTGGGCTTTCTACCAAAGGACCAGTGAATAGTGAACGAAGACAGAGGATAAACGGGCAGACACATACAGCCACAAAGACACAGAGACACAGCTAGACAAACGATATACAAACAGGCAGACAGACAGACAGACAGACAGACAGACAGACAGACAGACAGACAGACAGACAGACAGACAGACAGATGGATGCCTTAATACTGATACCAATTAGCAATTTCTTTAGCGCCGGTACATAATGCACAAGGCTTCAACAGATGGTGCTCCTTAACCAAGGCATGGTCAGGTCTATACAAGGAAGTCAGTTCATTGAGGCAGAGAGGCAGCCTATATGGATAGGATAAGCCCGTTGAAACAGACAAGCCTTTGGTTAGATTCATGCCGTTAGTCGCTGTTTTATCTACAAAGACTAACGGCGCTATACAAATTATCGTAATTACATTGTACTACATTACGCCTGTGATGGAAAGGACTTAAGCACTTATCCTTTCTGCAGTGGAGCCGTTGGCGGATTTACCATTGGAATTTGGAACAAACGAGGCCATAGCCTTGGGACAGCACATTCCAAGGGACGGCAAAACTTGTATAAGTTATTACAAATTAAATTTTGAACACTAAATCTAATTGAAAACTTCGAGTGAGACACCAAGGCCATTAGTAACAGTAAATATAGGCCTAATGATATTAGTTTAAATTAAAACTTTGGAACATAAACATTAGAGGCGGCAGATTGTTACATCTGCTGGCGTGTTGAGCTCTGGGACCCGAGGAATTTTCGTGAATTAAGACAGACCTTGATAAAGATATGAGGTTAGACAGATAGTTTGAATAGGAACCACGTGGGATTCTATCTATATTGATGTCTTTTAAGCATTAAAACTTGTCTGTCAACGCCTTTAATGTTTAAAGCGCCATAAATGGAAATGAACCGAATAATAACGCTGAGGGATTTTGCGAATTTTACGCAAACCTCATTACACCGTGGCCTCCGAAGAAATCGGTTTTTGCGACGCATGGGAAACTCCGCCAGGACTCGCGGTTATGTTTGAGAAGTCTGGTGGGTTTTGGGTTGGGTTGTAGTTCGCACTTAGATAAGCACCGACTCCATCTTGACCTCGGTTCAATAATTGCAGAGATGCGAGTCTCTGAAACCTCTCACGGGTATTTCGTAATCAAGAATACACCAGCGAACGTAGCCAGACGGACGCAGGCAGACACGAAGAAACACAGACGCAGAGAGACAGACGATAAGCAGTCAGATGACACGGACGTCTGGACCGAATAATAAATAAAAATATACAGTCCCACGAGTGGGGCAACAATGAAGAGAACGTTTCCTAAACACACTCCCAAACAGGGCCGGCCCTGCTCCCAACGGATCAGAAGATCAGTCGATAAATATGATACCTTAGACATATACACACGTTCGTAAACTCACACAAACACGACCCAAGTGTTTCTTAACAGCTACGTGACTATATAAAAGCTCTGCGGGCATTATTATTGGCTGTTGATAGTTGGGAAGTTGCTGTTTAACAAAGATGGTTAGCGTCGCCCTCCTCCTTTATCCAGAGTAGGGACTAGTCTTCTTCTTTGCTTCTACTCCGTCAGGCCAAGGCCAACGATGAGTCATCAACTTGTCGTCTCCAGAATTCTCTATCCTTGATTTTTTCCTTTGCTTCTGCAATGTTCATCTTCATTCTCTCCAGATCCTCTCTAGTAGGGACTAGTACTTACTGGAAGAGCTATTGTTTGCTGTGGCCAATCGACGGTCATTAGTAATAAACATACATGTATACACCAGACAAGTTATTAATTAAGTACTCTTACTTGTTACTCGCTTACTTGTAGGCCTAATAAGCCATTTTAATGGGCTAAAGCCAATCCGTGACTGTGGTTTTTTGTTTTCATCTCACGACCACAATAGGGACTCTTTGTTTTCGGTGCATTGTTTTGCTTACTAGTGGCATTCCAGTAGGCTACTTAATGGCGTTTAACTACAAATTACCATTACAATTACCATAATATCCGCTAAATCATTGTGCCACATCCTTGATCCATATAACTGGGACCTTAATTAAATTTGCGATTCTGCAGATAGAAAAGACAATGATGTCATCAGAAACCTGTGTGTGCAATAAGCCCCTCCTGTGAGGCGGACGGATTTTTAGGAAGAGGAAGGAGTGAGAATAAGTTAGTTGTTGATGGGAATGCTGTGGTGAATGAACTGAAAATGAACATAACAAGAAACACGAAAACAACCGCACCTCTGATGATCAGACGAACTGTTGTGAGGAGCAATCAGAAGCCAGATGCTAGTCCTTTGCGAAAATATAATATAGCCAAAAATGTTTGGGACCTGATGGTAGACATTTTCAGGACAAAACATGAGGACAAAAACTTCCAGTTAAAATGGATCAGAGAATGAAATTGCCTACACACCCATGACAAGGAGTCAAGGACACACCCACCACACCTCACTCATGCACCCATGCATATATATATATATATATATATATATATATATATATATATATATATATATATTTATATACACACCCACGCACCCACACACACACTACACACACATACACCTGCACACACACACACACACACACACACACACACAAACAGACGCACACACACACACACACAGACGCACACACGCATATAATTAGAACCGCAGCTCCGCCTGTATTGAACCGTGATATTTTTGAACTGCAGGCCACAGGACCTACAGTTTCCTTTCAACGTCTTGCATATAGAATCAATACAGAATATAAGTTAGGCCTTATAATGTAATTTGAAGACTCTTTTTAGCATCGTTAGGTCTATCATCATAGCACACAAAGCGTCAGCTGACGATTGTTTCAAAACAAAACCACTACGGTAGTAATCGCAGTCTATTATCGAGGTTGAATTTAACTGCGTTTCACTAGTCTTGGTTTGAACACTCAAATTTTGGCCGTGGATGGAAATTTCGAGAGTGGGTTTCAACTTTCAAGAACGCTAAGCGATCGCCGCTGTTGATGGAAATAGGACTTTGTGGAAGCGTCTTTTTTATGTAAGTAAGTAAGTAAGTAAGTAAGTGAGCAGCTTTTTATTAATAACTATAATATCCTTCTGTAATATTTCAAGCTGACAAGTACGCAATATGATTAAAATTCATAGAATGAACGGATGATCACAAGTTATTACAGGGGTCGAATTTAACTGTATGGCAGCCATGCAAGGCGCCCATCACGTCCTACAACTCGTTTTACCAACGCCATCTAGGCTAGCGAATGACAGGCTGAGTGAACCATTAGGGTTGCTGGAAGCGATCCCGCTTCCTACTGGTCTTCACGCCAGTGATGTTACCACTACTCTATGGACCCCCAATGCATGACAAACGCTCACATTTAATGACATAGACAGTTTATGTAGCTCCCCAGCGGGACCCAGGGTGTAATTTCGGTCGCCAATGGTTTTAAAGCGGATCATGTAACAATTTTTATTGAACCGCTGACTATTTTTTACGGCTAAATGTTCGTCTCATTCGTCTGCACATCATCTGTGTTTCAGGAACGCGTTATATGGTGGTCGACTGTGGTGGAGGGACCGTTGATATAACGGTTCACGAATTGGAAACAGACAGAGGAAGCCTAAAGGAGCTGTACAAAGCGACAGGAGGACCTTTTGGGTCAACAGGTACAGTTGTGGATTTAGTCATTAATCCCACATCGCAGGGCTTAAGCTTCTCCTCCATTAATGGTGGTCGACTCAGTGGTGGCCTCAACCTTTCATACGATCTCCTGCAGCTGAAAACCCTATGGGTTTCTAGTTAGTGTGGTGCTTCTGCGGCGGAAGAATCCGCCATGCAGAAATTACTAATGCGGCGGAAGGGTTTTTCTAATGACGACAGTATAACCCTAACCCTGACCGTAACCGACCCTCACGACGCCATTTGATAGGAGAATAACGAATTGTTGACTGTTCTATTAAAAAGAATAGTTCAGCCATTTCAAGCATGTCTTGAACGATGCGCATTCAGTTTTCGATGTTTGTTTTGCGCATGCGCGAAGTTTTCCGCCGCGCGCCGCATTAGATTTATCCTTCTAGTTACGTCCTCGCATGTAATAAGGCCTAGATGATCGAGTGACCAACTGATTTGGCCTGAGGCATAACTTCTGGTAATATAAACAACCTGATTTTATTTAGCGCTTAGGCTATATATACACCGTGAGGCATAAAAAAGGAAGCCCCGACAAAATCGTTATTATTTTTAACAATATTCAAACAATGTCAATGAAATTCATGAAATTTATAGCTAAGTAGCAGGCAATGTAAAACAATTTACAGTTTGTACTCAAACTGTCCGCCTTCAGCTTCTACGCATGCGCGAAGTCGCTTGCACCATTCATGCACCGCAGTCGCCTTTTGTTGCGTCGCTACCCAGCTAGCCTAGTGCATTTCATCTGGTTTACTGACGAAAAATTATTCACAGTTGCTTCTCCTAGCAATGCTCAAAATTATCGTCTGTATGTAGCAGTTGGAACTCGAAAGAGTGATATTGCAGCCGACCGCCTTTTACGCACACGTCCGACGTTTAGCAAATCCCTGATGGTGTCAGTCGGTGTTTCTTCTCTGGGGCGCACGTCAATTCACTTCGTTGAACCGGGGTTAAAAATCAACGGCCAATACTACAGAGATGTTTTACTCATGGAAGACCTTCTACCTGAACTTCGATAATTCTCTGAATTTTACATTTTCCAGCAAGATGGTGCTCCAGTGCACAGAGCTCGAGAAACGGTTGCACTTCTGACGAATGAAACTCCTGACTTCATAATTCCAACACTATGGCCCCCTAACAGCCGAGATCTGAATCCCGTAGATTATTAAATATGCGGATGCATGCAGGAAATGGTGTACAAGATCTTCGTAAGCGAATCATGCAAGCTTGGAACGATCTTGACCAACGAATTATTGACTCGGCGGTGCATGAATGGCGCAAGCGACTTCGCGCATGCGTAGAAGCTGAAGGCGGACAGTTAGAGTACAAATTGTAAATTGTTTTACATTGCCTGCTATTTAGCTATAAATTTCATGAATTTCATTGACATTGTTTGAATATTGTTAAAAATAATAACGATTTTGTAGGGGCTTCCTTTTTTATGCCTCACGGTGTACATGGAACAAGTCCATTCAGACGGTTGTTGAAGTTGTTACGTTTTGCTTCAGGTGTGGATCAGGACTTTGAGAAGCTTCTGTTTGAGATTTTCGGATCTGAGTTCATTGAGACCTTCAAGCAGAAGAGACCGGCTGGATGGGTTGACCTGATGATCGCCTTCGAGTCGCGCAAGAGAGCCGCAAATCCTCACAAAGACAATCCTCTCAACGTCTCTCTTCCGTTCTCCTTCATCGACTTCTACAAGAAGCAATATGTAAGCACTCGAAATATACACAACCTTTATTTACATCATGAATATCTCTACATGGGCATGGTGACCATTTGGGCAATTAATATAGGATGCTTTTGTTAGAAGTCACCTGTTTTTATCAGCTAGAATACTTCACTCATTGCATGGCATACTGTGAAAAGGAGTGCCCAACCTTCGTTGAGTTGCACAGGAGTTGGATTTTGTGCAAACAGTCTGTATACAGAGGAATTGTAAATCACTGAATTAATTAATTAATTGTGGGGCGCGGTGGTGTAGGGGTATGTTCGGTGCCTTGCAGCTGGAGGGTTGCGGGTTCGAAGCCACCTCAAAGCCGCCGCGTATGGACCCTGGGCAAGTCCTTCACTCGCAATTGCTCATGCGCTTCGGCGTGAAACAACGATTCAGTGTCCGCGCTGTAGTCGGGAGCGCCTCTGAGTAGAAATCTTGAAGGGGCGCTATAACAAGTGCTCATACATAGCCTACATACATAATTGTATATCCAGGCGCAACCTTGCTCGCTTCAATCTTTATACTTGATACTAAATATGTTTTAAATCGCCACATGCAGTGTTTTATCCCAAAACAGAGGGTAAAAAATTCATCGATTTTCTTTCGTAGATATAATCAACTGAATGCATTTGTTAAACATAAATGAAAATTGCAAACTTCAAGGAATAACTCACCAGTATTCAAACAGAATAGACTTGAAGCGCTTGCGGAACAGGGAAGGAAACAGGCTGACTAGCTCAGCTCTAGTTTTATGGGGAAGGTTGTTCCACAGGACCGACGAAAGTTATGTAAACAACACTCAGTATTTCCTGTACACCAGAGGGCCACCCTCAACCTAGTCACATGACTGTAAGTAAGGATTTCCAGTCTTGTTATTGGTCCTTGGGTTCGATGTAAGGATGTTGCTGATGTGTTTGTGTGTTGGGGTGTATGATAGGGTAACCAAGTGGACAATGCGATCAAGAGATTCGGTGGTGACAAAGGCGTGTCCTGGTCTCTGCAAGGGATGCTGAGGCTGACACCGGAAGCGATGCAACACCTCTTCCAAACGACGCTCGAATGCATCACCAGCGCCATCTCAGATGTACTCAGTAACCCGACGGTCAAAGGTCAGTCACGTTCTCTTACCGCTTTACAATGATGACTATGGTTACTGTTACGCGGCTTACGCCAGCAAGGGCCTAATACAGTTGTTATATCCTAAAAATAGTGGCCAACATCATCGTCATCATCATCATATATTTATGTTTTTATATGTGAATATATATGTATTCAATTGTATTGAGTACCTGTTCACCTGTTCTTGTGATTGTAGGTATTGAATACCTGTTCCTTTGATTGTAGGTATTGAGTACCTGTTCTTGTGATTGTAGGTATTGAGTACCTGTTCCTCGTCGGAGGTTTTTCGGAGTCACCGATGTTGCAGCATGAGTTGAGGACGGCATTTGATGATAAAGTCCGAATCATCATACCTCAGGACGTCAGCCTCACCATACTTAAGGGTAATTTGCCTCATCTTGTAGGGCTCTAGGCTTCCTTGCCTGGTATTTCAGTTTTAATTTGCCCAACACTTTTAATTTTAATTGTAATTGAGGAATAAGTTTATTTGCTGTGTTGAGAGCAAAGTAAGTTTTGGACATGACACAGCCTGGTGATGCTCATTCATTCATTCATTCTGGAGATTTATATAGTGCTCCTTCAAGAAATCTACTCAGGAGCCCTCCGAGCCAAGCCATGGCTAAAGAAAAAAAGACTTGAGTGATTTATAAAACTCAGATTGGTCAGAGGTAGCAAACGCAGCTCCGATGGTAGGTCATTCCAGATGGAGGTGCCTGCAACCGAGAAAGCTCGGCACTGCCTAGCAGCCAAGCGAGCCCATGGAACTAGGAGTTCTCTGTCGTGTTGTGAAAACCTCAATGCTCCAGAGAGAAGCACACCACAGATGCTAATATTTAGAGCTGTTCTGACTTATGAACAAAAGGTCGTGGGTTGAGCAAGATGATTATGCACTGACTTCTCTCGCAGTAGATGTGTATGTATTATGCTGATGGTGACGGTCTACCTGTTTCCAGGAGCCGTCTGCTTTGGCCTGGACCCAATGGTTGTCACGGTACGTCAGTCAAGGATGACCTATGGAGTCGGTGTCGTCAACCGTTTCGACCCAGCTCGCCACCCTGACTCCAAGCGCATCCAGAAAGACGGAACTGACTGGTGCGCCGGAATTTTCGACACCTTCGTCGCCTCTGGTCAACCGGTCACGCTTGGTGACAAGGTCATTCGACGATACGCTCCAGCCAACCGTGACCAGAAGACGAGCATCATCCACGTCTACTGTTCCGAGTCGAGCGACGTCCAGTACGTCACGGATCCGGGAGTCCAGAGGTGCGCCACGATGAGGCTCGACCTGGTAGACGCGGAGACGGAGACGGGGATCGAACCTGGAACTGGAAGGCGAGAGATCGAGACGACGATGACTTTTGGTGACACGGAGATCGGAGTTTCCGCCCGTGATGCGACGACAGGGCTCAACGTTGGATCAACCATTGATTTTCTTAACAAATGAAGAATCGATTAGCTACGCTTGGATGAACTTCTTGGCTTTGCTTGGTTACACTTCGATGATTCGATCATCGTTCTGTTCGTCTGTTCTGCGATTGGTGGAAGACAGATCACATCCGGGACTTTTTGCAATAATTTTTTATGAGCAGAAGACATATTGGTGGCGTTTTACGGATGCAGAGAGTTTCGATTGAAGCCGGCCGTTTGGCTGATCAGTACTGATTTCTAAATGAAATAATTGTATCTTTTTATATGAGGAGTGCATGGGTTACAATGGCGTGTTGAAAGTTTTCGTTTTGATGTTGAATTGTGTTCATGACCTGTCCGTGTTCAAGTTAAAATAGTTGTTCACAGGAATCGTCTTCCATTGACAAAGACAAGGCAGCCAACAGAAATGTTTTTACAGTATTGTAAACAAATTGCGAGCAGTATATTTTCCTTTGAGCTACGAGTTTCATACTAACCACTTTTCGGGAATGTTATTTGACTGACTACAAAGCTAATTTTTTTTAATTTAACCTACTATAGGTATGCTGTGGTTAAGGCGTTGGCAGCGCATAGGTATAGCCTCACGTCGACTTGATACAGTTTGTCACGTTTGATAAATTAGCTTTGGTAATGTAGGCCTACGTTGGGGCAATTTTTCTTATCTTATCTGTGAATGTTCTTTTACTTTGGGACTGGTTGACGCACAGTTCTGCTTTAGATGCGCACCAAGGATCGGATGTAGGCCTACACATGTTTCAAGGATTTACGAAAATATACTTCTGGCAATTTCGTATTAATTGTGAGCCAAAATATGTAAACTCGTTTTATTTTCGCTTTATTTGATTGTATTTCGGTGTAGTATTGAAAGGTGATCGGCTAATAGTCGACGAACCTAGTTCAGAGTAGGCCTATAACTTAGGCTACCGCTGTTCATTCTGAGAGACTGAGTCCTATTACAGAAAAGAAGAGATATAATGCTAAAATTGAAGATGTCTTGTCTTCAACCATCCTCGATCCGAGGGTTGGTCGCTCCATGGACAAGTCTTCTCCACCTTTTTCTATCTTCCGTCTCTGTCAACAATCGATGAAAAGGCATATTCATCCACGTGCTTATGTTGTTAAGACACCCCATTCTCGGTCTTCCCCGCGTCCTTGCTCCTGGTACAGTTCCCTGTATGATCTCCTTTTCCAGGCAGTTTCCCTGTTTCCTCATCAAATGTCGAAAGTATGTAAGTTTCCTTCTTTTAATCTGATCAAGTAGGCTTCTTTCCGTTCCTGTTTTCTCTAACACCCACTCATTTGTTCTTTTTTCTATCCATGATACTCTCAGAATAAATTGAAGATATGTTACTTAAAAGAAGGCGTATTTTGCACCATCACCGGCTATATAGATCTTCTATGTTTGCCATTTATCTTTCGGGTGAAGTGCACTCGAGGTGACATATGACAACCGTAGGCTCAGGTTACATTGCACGAGTTGCCTTACTGATGGCACGGTTTGACAGCACGGTGGCAATCTCGTAGGGCGACCGAGGATTTGAACTAGGGACGTCGTCAGAGCAAATGGTTGTTGAGTTAGCGTCGATGCCATTTGAACAATACCTAGTCCAATGACATAGAGTACATTTTCAGTCTTTTTAACATGACATGTTCTCAGGCAGTGAAAATATATTCCAATAATTGTATACGTTTTCTACAGTGGAACAGTTTGTGCTTTTATGTGTTCCAGACTGTTTGGCATTTGGTTAGCTCTAGACTTTATAACCTGTTCCAGCGTTTTTACCAATTTCATATGAGTTTGAATGAAGTATACTAATTAACGTATTTTATTTTCTATGCAAAACAATGCCGCTTTGTTCCTATATGCTAGTCGTGTACAAATGACGATTATTTAGCCGGCCTTGTAAGCCTATTTAGCCGGCCTTGTAAGCCTACACAAGTGTTTCAACTGTGTTTAGTATTGTCTATAGTCTCATGTAATTGTTTTAGCAGTCTTAGATTAACAACTACCTACAATAGCTTTGCTTGCTTCCTCAACTTGCTTTTTAGAATTTTTCTTCAGATTATTTGTCTTGTTTTGTTCAAGTAATTTGACTGTGCTTGGTGACCTTTCTGCGCATAGGCCCAAGACATGCCTCGAGACATTAGTCCGTTTAGCGGGAACTTTCAGAGGAATCATGCATCTCATAACAGTAGAGATCATCATGAGTCCCACACTTTATTCTGATTTGACTCATTATCCGCCTAGATATAGCCTACACTGGATTGATTTAATCTCCTCCTTATTTACCCTGAGCTTTCCCTAGTTATGCTTCTGTCAGTTATTATAGCAAGCGCTGCTTTGAGTGTAATCAAAAAGACAATATTTGAATGTGTGAGTACTTTACATAGCAGCTTTGCAATGGACCGCATTTCAATGTTATTTTGAGTAGATTTGCAATTTTTCTACTGACTTGACCAAAAACGACAAATCAATGCACTCGTTCGCCTATGTTGTGGCATTTTCGACTTTTTCTTTTATTTAGTTTTCATTTACAGACTTTAAACTGACAATTTGTAAGGCAGTTTCTTTGTAATGCCTTGAAGTCTCTGTAGCTTTTATATAATACCGTATTGTATTATTTTATTACGTCGGACACTGAAACCAGTGCGCTTATGAAGTTGAATAACATTTGTCAGACTTTCCATGTCAGTATTAGCAGAAAGTCGCCTTTTGCAGACGACCGGTGTTTCTCTTGTTCAAGTAATTATATATTAATTCGATAGCTAATCAACGCGTGGAAGTTTCGGCCACAGGTTCGTTAACACCAATCCCGCAGGCGTGGACCTCCATCCAACAACGAAGCCCCTGCGAAATAACCTTAGCAGCTGCTTCTAATCGTAGGGACCTAATCTCGAGATTTCTACAGCGCTCAAAAAGCGAAGTCGTGGGAATCCGCTTATTGACAGGCGCTCAGTCAAAACAAAATGGATAGGCAGGTAGGGTCAAAATAGGTTCCAGTTTAAGATATAAACGGGCAGACAGTCAGACGACTACGATGGATGGCGTTTAGAATCGAAGCTGCGAGGGGTAAGGGGAAGGGGATGTGTGAAAGAGCAGTGTTCAGTTTGAGTGAAAGACCTGTGGAGAGAGAGTAAGCTCTGGCGAGGTTATGGTTAGTTTGTAGTTTGTACGATGGATTCATCGTACGAACTCACCAAAACCTCACATTCTAAAAAAACAATGCTTCGATCGAGTTGCACTCAATTCTCTAGTAGGCTATGGTCAAATTGACCTCTCTCTGGCTCCGTGGCCCTGGTTGCTCGAGTCCTTGGCTTCCATGCTTCAGGCCACTCGTCTAGAATGTTCGTTTACAGTTGGAACGTCTTCTTTCACATTCATCACTGCTTGTTTTAACGTTGTCCTGTCTGTTATTTTGTTTATTACTGTTTTGCTTAGCTTACACTTGTCATAACAACTGTATATGCCTAATGCAGCGAGAACAGGTGTTACAAAAGCACCAAGATTTGTGGCATTTGAAACTTTGCATAGACTACTGGTGTCATTCATACTTTATTGTGCTGCAGGCAGACAGCATACATCTGTAAAAGTAGTGTATAACTATGAACCAGCATGGCCTGCAACTGCAGGGATAGTCCAGAATCTGAAAGAGAAGGCGCGCTCAGACTCAGACCCTGATTAAGTATGAACAGGCCACATTTCATTTACTGGTAGGTCCGAAAAGTTGAAGTTTCAACACTGTCCTGCAAAGACCTGCAGGCTATATCATTGTTATTAATTTACTACGTAATGTCAGTGTGTGAAGCAGCTGCCTTTGTGAATAGTGCCGTTCAAAATATTGCCGAAGTCTGACCCATGGCTGGGCCCTGGACCCGTTCTGAAAATAGTGTCCGGCTCGGCCCCGACAGTATTTTCAGAAGGAGCCAGCGTATGAGCGACAATGTCCCGACAATTGTTAATGTAGCAGCGGCATGGTTAATTATTAACAGACCATTGTGAATGCTTAAATAGGCTAATTAGGACTTCGCATTAAATATGCACGTTAAAGAGTTGGCTCCCTTCTTGTCAACCTCCATTGATGCTTGGGATGTCGACGAGTTTAGAGGAATGTATCTTTCTAAAATCTGTTTTTGGCATGCTGTCTCGTTCGCAACTACACTAAACTTCCAAGTCACCTTAATCCAAAATGAACAGAACAAACATTTGTAAAGAAATTCAAATTTATTCATGAATCTGAATCAAAAGCCAAATCCACTCACAAACAGCTCACAAATTTTAAGAGCTGTTTGCAATTTCAAAAAGTTTTAGCTACTCAAATAAACAAGAATGCAAGCTGCAGCTTTAAATACTCTTACCCACTAAGCCATCAGCAACAAATACGGCTCTTATATATAGCTTACAACATTTATGTTTCATATTTACTAAGTAAATTCCATACATATCATTACATAGAATTCATATAATTATACAGACTTCTAAACAATTTGGCAGATTAATTACTAAATTTATGCAGAATACTTGTGTCATTAAACTGTGTTAAAACAACGTGCAACTGTACAGAAATCAAGAAGTATAGCAAGCTGACAAATCTCAAGTGCTAGTTAGTGTACTGGTGAACTTTTGTGCAATATTTGCAAAACAGTATAAAATATACTGCAAACATAATGAAATAGCTGTTCATGAAATTAACAAAATACTAGAAAAAAGTGATAAGTTCTAGTACTAAAATGTATAATACAGTCCGTCAAAATATTTAACCCACATCGACAGTTTTATTAGGACACAAACTACCATCGGCAGTGCTGGTAGTCTACCAACACTGTCGACTCATATAAAAAAAATTTTAAACACCTTTTCCGTCAACGGATTTTGATATCCCGAAAAACTAACCATATTCAAGTTCAACAGAGTTTGCAGGATCATACACAAAACATCAGAGTTGCAATTTTTATCGAGGATTGTCAACTGTTTTTCCGTTTCATTTGGGTACATATTTTGAAACACACTTGAAATTAGTTCCATCTAGAAAACAGGTCTTAAATTGTAATGATTGCTTATGTTAATTAAGTACAAACGACGATTCTGATTACAAAAACTAGCAAAGAGACAACAAAACAAACAAACATTTATCGCCGGCCACCTGATGAGACGTTGGCCTTTAACTGTTCAGCCTGGGGTTTGAGCTCGAACTCTTAGAAAACGAGCGATGCGACCCTTCAGGAAAGATTGTCTTACTATTGCATAGCTGTTGAGATGATTTTGACTCAGCTGAATGACCATTTATTCATTCAGAGCATTTACTTGTGAGCCATCCGGCAGGGTTCTACAAGTCCCTCATCTTTTTCTTTAGTTGTGGCTGGGCTTGAAGCACTCCTGAGTAGGTTCTTGAAGAGCGCTATATAAATGCTCTGAATGAATGAATGAATGAATTTATGCAGCTATCTACTCAAACTACACCCATCCTATTCCCAGCACAGAAAGGTTTTCGCCTTCAACTTCACATGCACTCTGCCTGCCTGAAAGCAAATGTGAGATAACAAAGGTGGTTTAACAATACCTTGCCTTATCTTACTTAACAGGCATCAAACACAGGTGACAATGCAAAGTTCTACTTCCAGTGAACAGTTCCATGGTATTTACAGCAATAAGTTGCATACAAAGCCATTGCTAGTTAGGTAAGAGCATAAGGCACTCTTCCATACATGTATTACTTTGTGCTTAGTACCTGGATACCCATAGACTGCATGGATGCCTATAGCCTGCGTTGATACCATAGACTGCATGAATACCATAGACTGCATGGATACTCACAGACTGCCTGCACTACAACAGCAAACTGAAGGCACAGAAGTGACATAAAGACTAGATTCTGAGCAAAAAGAAGAGATGACTAAGAGGTTTGGCTTCGATTAACAGATTTATGCCACTATGCTTGTTGAACAACAGCCAAAAGTCGAAGTCATCTTCCTTTCCTGCTTTGGCTTTCACGACTCACACGCCTTTAACCCTGAAACAAAAGGACAATGAAACAGGTAATTATTAGCACACATGAAACCATGAATCCTCCTAGTCTGACAGATGATTGATTAGCATAGATTCTGATGCATTTACCGCCAATCCAAGTTACAAATGAACTGACAACTTCTATTCACTTTAAAATCCCCTAGTAGCTAGATAACCAACATGAGCATACCATACCAGGTATTGACGCAACAGTTCAGTAATTGTATGTATATAATAAGCTCCACTATCCAATGACCAACCATCACACTATGGCGCTGAGCAATTGTGAGTGAAGGACTTGCTCAAGGTCCGTACACAGGCACAACCATCTCAGAGGAGGCTCAAACTCTTACTCTCTGCTCCGCATTACAAAGCAAACACCCTAAACAATTGGATACAGTGTCCAACACCAATTGACTACCCTGTCCCCTAATCTTACCAGTTTGCTACTCTGCCACTCTGTTCTTGCACTGTAATGAATTTACAGATAGTTAATTAAATAATTATGCTTAAATTCTGTTCTTGCACTGTAAAAAATTTTCAGAAGTAGACTGCAGTAATGACGAGGGTACGTACCAACCTTTAGAAGAGCCGTTCGACGTAGTTGCCTGGAAAAGTTCCGAATTCACTTGTGGTCTCTGAGAATCCAACAAACCAGCCATCATCGCACTTCTCCATGACACAAACAACATCTCCCTCCTTCAGCTCCAGTTCATCCAAATTCTTTGGCTTATAGTCGTAAAGAGCTGTATACCTGTTTCCACAAATACGACCAAAAATTACCATACCTACGACCTATTACTACCATACTAGGTATAGTCGTAAACAGCTGTATACCTGTTTTCACAAACACGATCAAAATTGCCATACTTACGACCTATTACTACCATACTAGGTAACTGGTGAAGAAGTTGGCATCACGAAGTTCCAGTTTATCCAAATTATATGGTCTATACTCTATAATGACACGGACACTTATACGTACAGTCATGTATACATGGCTGACAATACCATATCTAAGATTTATTATTACCATAAAAGGTAACAAGGGAAGAGGTTGGTTTTATGGAACACTAGTATATATAATAAGGAAAGAGGTTGGTATCATGAAGGGCTTAGTTAACACTTTAACAATGACCTGCATTGGTTTCCTAGTCGCTGTTAGTGCACTCTTGTCGTTGAAGTGTTAAACGATTTATGTAGTTTGAACAAGGAGTTTTTTTCACACAGGTGCGAAGCTATAAAAATGAATCGAATACATATTACTGTATTATATTACTGATGCATCTGTCTGCCAATCAACACAGTATTTTAAATTAAATGTTTCAGACAGTATTTAATTTCCAAAATCTCAGCATCAATTGACCATGTGCAAACAAACTCAATTTTTCTTCTTGGGTCTTAACTGCTAACAGTCCTGTGTGCATTGAAAATTTTAGATAATTATGAAAAGAAGCTATGTTAATATTTCATTGTTGCATTACATTAGAAAAGCTCATTTTTCACAAATATTTGTGATTACATTACATTTAATACCTTACCTTAGCTGAAGTTAGCTCACATGAGCTTTGGTGAGGATTAACAACAGCGATGTTAACACTCGTGAAGAGAGTGTATTAAAAGTGACTGGGAAACCGATGCAGCTCGTTGTTAAAGTGTAAAAGTGCATGTGTGTGTGTGTGAGTGTGTGTGTGTGTGTGTGTGTGTGTGTGTGTGTGTGTGTGTGTGTGTGTGTGTGTGTGTGTGTGTGTGTGTGTGTGTGTGTGTGTGTATGCGTGTTCAGCAGGATACCAGTAAATGCACTTTTACAGCGTTCGACTTACCTCGAGGATGACGACGACTTTGGCCCTTTCGAAAAGTTTTCTCGCGGTCCTAAATCAAAACTCAGACTCTTTCCGAGAGGTTCAAGACTAGTCGGTCTCAGAATCTTCTCCAGATCATCGCCGAGGCTTGCTGACCTGGCTTCCAGACTGCTTCCGGCATTTGCTCTCCGCTTCCGAGCCAGAGTAAAAAGGTCCTTTTCATCTTGAGTATTGCGCGTATCCTTCCTCGACTTCTCTGAAAGGGTGGCTGGTGCGGCATTTACAGCTGTGGGTTTTCCATTAACCGGAAAAGTAAAGTAGGTTGTCTGTTTTGCCTGGTTCACAGGTGCATCTCTTCTGCCAGTGGATTCTGTCTTCAAATGAATGCTGTTGGACTTGTTGCCGCTGTTAGGACGAGCTTTTGAGCTTAGTTCTCGTAGCTCTGGCTCAAACTCGCTCTCGTAGAAGTCTGAATTCCAAGGAGAGACGGGGGCCGACGGAATATCTGGGCCACCAGAGTAGAGTGAACTTGTGGGAGACAGACGCCCTGAAGTTTCTAGGTGGCAAAACAATTCAATCGTATAATACAGGAATGGAGGATAATCATAACAATGATGATTCGAGAATGATGAGTGACTATGATGATGATGATGATGGAGCTTGATGATGATGATGATACTGATTATACAAGTGATGACAATTGAAGATTCTAAATTGCAACTGTAATTAAAATTTTTTATAATGCCGCAAGAACCACTAATAGGAGGTGCTCTCTTATCTAGTGAAAATGCATGGGGTTAATAATCTTATTATGTTTCCACTCTAAAAAAGGCAAGTGAGATAAACACGATTCACTGAAAAAAGCACTCCAGCATGCCCTGCATACACTGCCAAGGCAAACATCCATAACAGAATAGTAGTAGTAGCAGTAGCAGTAAGAGCAGTAGAGTGACTTCTGAGTTTCTTATATATAAGTCAACCTAGAGTGCAGAGTGGGGCTTTGTTCTCCCATTCCAGATGGGGCTGAGGGGGTTTGATGCCACTACCTGTCAACCAGGTACTTTGACGAATAGAACTGCTGTTACTCTGATAGGCTACCTGGCATTGGCGTCGGGGCTGCTGTCGAGGGCGACGGGGTCATCATTGGTGCATCTGGCTCCTGAACCGTCTCAACAAAATTGATGGGAAAGATTCCCTGTCGATGTCCAATGCGTCCTTCGTACCAGTTTGGATCCGCTTTACGAATTAGTCTTACCACGTCACCCTTACCACACAGAAATCAAACGCCATAAACTCAATAAAAGTAATTGTTAACTTTACAAAACTTACAATCAATAAGCTTGAATGAATTATTTCAATCAATCAATCAATCAATCAATCAATCAAAGCCGAATGAATTCAGGTAAACTCAATATAAGTACCGTAATTGTTATCTTTACAATAGGAGCTCCATCAGTTGAGTTATTAAAAAGTTATAAACTTGACACGAATTACCTCCAAAGGTCTCCTTCAGCAGATACACTTTTTCTATTTTCAACAAACAATAAGTTGCATCTGCTTAGTTGAGTGAGAAAACCAACTGCACAGAGCTTTTGCCAGGCCTAGAAAGCATTGTGTTAATTAACTCTTACAAACGTAAGCTGTACATACAGCTTAATTCAATATCTGTTAACTACAAGATAGAAAGTGGTTTACTTTCTGAAGTGAAAGCTCAGCAGTTGTCTTGGCCTTGAAGTTGAACTTTGCAATGGCCTTTCCCTCTCGTTGCAATGCCATCGTCTTTGCCTCTTCCAGTGATGTTATCACCTATAAATCAGACTTTCATCTGCACTTACAAAACATGTAATCCACAGAGAAGCCCAAACACACAAACAAAAACAATGACACACACAAACACATACACATACACACATTCACACACACAGCCACAAATAACACAAAGACTGCATATATATACATATACACACACACATATACACACACACAAACACATCATGCAAGCCACAAATAAACTAACAAAGACAGCAATATATACGCTGAGATAAGTCTTGCAAAACAAACTGTTAAATTTAGGAGTTTAATACAAAAATGAAATACTGCAACAATATTTTCTTGACTTTGATGAGATCAACTCGTAATAATAATTATTCTCATATAAGATTTTGTTGAAATTTCTTTACGCTATCGCCTATCGTCTGAAACTGTGTTACTATCCAACCTCAACGTATGCAATTGGAAAGATGCCGACAATGCCGTTGTGTTCTCCCTGGTACCAGTTTTTGTCAAGCTGACGAAGCAAGTAAATGATATCCCCTTTCTTGAAGGACAGTTCTCTGAGAGCAAGCATATCCACAAATAAATAATATTCGAGCAAGTGAATGAGTTAATGAATGAGTGAATGAAGCAAGTGAATGAGTGAGTGAGAGAATAAGTGAATGAAGCAGTTAATGAGTGTGTGAGTTACGAGTCAGTGATTGAGTGAGCAAGTACTCATGTTAAAATAATTAGAAATGGAGATCCTTATGAAATCCCATTAACGTCTTACCCGAATAATAATTTATTACTGTTTGTGGTTAAGTCATGCTCCAAAATATTGAAATTCACCAAGCCCGTGAATAACTATTCCCTTTAATTTGAAACAGCATTCAGAGTGCTTTTCACATAGGTATGCTGAAGGCCTTTAATATATTTTTATCCCATGAATTTCTGGATACACTTTCTTGCATGAATCCTACTGTTGTACTAGAACGTGAAATGTAACAAGATATTTTGGGCTTTGAACACTCTTCATAGACTGACCTGTTGCTTTGGGCTTTAAATGTATACAGAGCTTTAGCTTTTCCTCTCATCTTAATTGCCTTCACTTGCTTTGGTCGCTGGATGGTCATTCCACCAATCTCATCATCACTGAACCGATTCAGTAAAAATGTTGTCTTCTGAACTGGTCTAAAAAAGACAAAGGAAAAACTGACATTAAAACAGTTGGCACATCTTAGAATGTACCATTGTAATTAGCTTAGGCCTGGAAAATACTGGTTATAACCTCACAGTACATTCAAGTTTCAACTTTGGCCTTAGATCTCACCTGGAATTAATATAATGTAGATAGCCCACTCTAAAGCTGTTTGAGTTAAGGTTAATGTTCCAAACTGTCACTCACAGGGTACGATCCATCTTTTACAATACCTTTCAAACTTATAACAGATGAAACATTTCTGATAACCCCTCTGACTCAACATACCACTCAGCTCCTTAATAAACTGGTGCTCTTTCAAGTGGGGCTATAGAATTTTAAGTTTATGATTACGATTAGGATACACTTAACATCTGGAGAGTTACCAGGTAAATTTCAATCCAGAAACTGCTTAGCCTTCTTTGAATGTCTCAGATCCTCAACATTTCCAAAAAGAAATATGATATCCCATGACCAGGGCTGAGGGCTTTGCATATTATGTCACTCACACTCTGATCTTTAAGAGCACCGTTAAGAGCTGGGAAAAGGCTGGTGATAAACTGGTGAATGTAAATGGTATGAAAACATTTGGTTGATCCAAGACGACCTGAAACAAAGTGACATGTAAATTATCATTTGCTGGAAGGTCAACCAATTCTTACGGAAGGTCAACCAAATCTTACGGAAGGTCAACCAATTCTTACGGAAGGTCAACCAATTCTTACGGAAAGTCAACTAATTCTTACGGAAGGTCAACCAAATCTTACGGAAGGTCAACCAATTCTTACGGAACTTGGGATGGCCATTTAAATGGGTTTTTGTTGCAGCTGTCCTTAGATTTCTTTCAAACAATTGAAACATACGTGTAGGAGTCCTGATGGCGCCTTGCTTCATTCTCTTTCTGTTCCATTGTAAAACGCCTTCGTCTTTCTTCAGCCATTACGGTTTCCTAACAAACAGGAAACCAACGTTATACTGCTGTGGTATGTTTTGCTCAGTTACCAATTAGGTAGATTCCATTGCTACATTGTGCTCAGTTACCCATTAGGTATGTTCCATTGCTACATTGTTATCCATTAGGTATGTTCCATTTCTACACTGTGCTCAGTTAGCCATTAAGCATGTTCCATTGCTACATTGTTACCCATTAGGTTGGTTCCATTGCTACATTGTGCTGAGTTACCCATTAGGTATGTTCCATTGCTAAATTATTACCCATTAGGTATGTTCCACTGCTGCATTGTGCTCAGTTACCGATACTTCAACTAGAATAAACTGAAGCTAGCCTATACCACACTAAGCATCTGCACGCTTGTTCAGAGGAAAATCTTCTGATGCTCTCCAACATCTACTATCGCTTTTCATTCCGATATTATTTGCAACTCTCGATCCCAATCCAACTCCCTGACTAAGTTCGATTAAATTACTTTATTCTTATATTATTCATGAGCTGGCATCACCAGCATTACATGTCTAAGCCTACTGAATGGATCGCAGACCATGCCAGTAGGCGTCTAGGACTTTATTCCATAGATCAGTTGCAAATATTTTTTACTGTCACAGACAGGTTACTTAAGTTAACACCTTAACGAAGAGCTGCATTGGGTTGCATGTCGCTTAAATTAGTACACTCATCATTAAAGTGTTAAAGGACCATCTTTCAGCTCATGCAATGCATGTTAGCACAAAGTCAGCAAATCTGGTAATGCCTGATTCAATGAGTTTATGGAGAAAGCTAAAAACTGATTGCTAACATTAAACCACAAGTTAAGGCAATGGTAAACTTTTTTATTGTTGCTAACTACAACCTAATGAATTGAACTGCAGAGAAAGATGCAGAACTTTCTTACGAGTTCCAGTTTTCGTTTCTGATTTTCTTCATCTCGTTTCTGCCTTGCTGTCTGTCTGTTGAAAGATTTCGATCGACTTACTGAACAAATATCCAATTATTCTTTAGCACTTTAATGACAAGAGTGTACTAAAAGTGACTGGGAAACCACAAAAACATTCGTATCTACACAGATCTAACACAGCGCAGCTCTGAAAACATTTCTTAGTTGTCTGCGATTGAACAGTATTTATTTTCAGTGAACTGTGTAAGTGTACTTTTAATAATTACAATGCATTACAGCTGAAGCATCAAGTGTTTGCAATGACATTTAATATAACAACACATACAAGACAAACATACGGCTTGAAATCCTCCCGGATTTGACCTGGCACCGAAACGAACAGAGGAGTTTGGCTATTTCGGACTAAAATTTGATATTGGCGCCGGTGAATAAGCTGGTCTCCTGACGTGGCTTTTGTGGGCACCTGAAGAACATTTTTGAAATTTACATTTACATTTACAATGCATTACAATGCAGTGCAAATTAGACGAAAAAGGACAGCAATGCAAACAGTATGAGGCAGCCATAGATCCAGCAAGTGTCTGCGACTTCATTTTCTTTAGTATTGGCATATGAGAGACAGGTGCCCAGTCCTCTACTCTCACCGTTTGATCTTGGACAGTACTTATTATATGTATTTATGTATGTTGAGCACTTGAAGAGCGCCCCTTCAAGATTTCTACAAGAGGCGTGGCTGCAGCAGAACGGACACTGAATGGAGTTTCACGCCTCTCTCGCCATGAGCAATTGCCAGTGAAGGACTTGCCCAGGGTCCCTATAGCTGAGTTGGCTAGAGGAGCCGGTGGAACAGACATCTCAAACCAAATTTCTGCCCTGGTGGGGACTTGAACCCCCGACCTCTCGACTGACAGTCCAGCATGCTAACCACTACACTAATTCACCAGCCATAGGAGGTGAATTACCTTGGGAGGTGAACTACCTGTGCAAGAGATTCAGTTACCTCCTGTGGAAGTGCCTTTCTTTCGATTTCCAGGTCTGTCCGACCGGTTGTCTCCCTGTCCATGGTCTCTCGAGTCACCAAGCAACTCCTTTGTAAACGCGTCAAGATCATCACTTCTGTAGTCAACCTCTGCATCACTCTCAAAGCTGAAAACATGACAAATTTAAATAAAATTTATTTGTACTAACATCTGAAGTTAATGAATGGGTCATAAATACATCACAACTGTTAACTAGTGTTTTAAAATTCTCACATATTTTATTTTTTAAATAAGATATTGAAATGCACTCAAGAGATTTTAGAACTGAAGCCACACCATTTGCTTTCAGACACAAAGCTATAAGAATTAAATTAATTTAATTAAATTAGATTAATTAAAAATGGCCAATACAGCTTAGAATCAGCAGGCATATATCCTCCAAAAAGCCAGCAATACATTCTCCAACTTAGGCAAAAGAGGCATTCCTCAGCTCATGAAAAATATACACCATTCTTACAGACACTAGTGGACCTGGAAATTCAGAAAGTCATTGAGATGCTGAACAATCTTTCCAGTCACCAAAATTCCTTATGACCGTTAGTCTTCAAACTTTTGTACTAACATCTAAAGTGAATGAATGGGTAACATACATCACTGAGCTGTTAACTAATGTCTTACATGCCTACGATAATGCGACGGAAAACTCTCAAGGTAAATCGATGAAAGAAAACCTGCTGAGTCTTTGATACAGTATCATGAATAAAGGCCAGCAACTTTTTTATGCACTTGCAAAACATATGTCACACACGTTTCAATATATAAAAGCATTTCGCATGATACTGATTAACAATTAAATACTGATCAACAATTTCTTGCCCTGAAGTGTGATGCGCTATGCAGCCTTCACTCAGTTTAGATAATAATAATAATAATATCTTTTCTTTAATAAGCGCCTGACAAACGCACTGCGCTGTACATTTACATGTTATGCAATTTAAATCTTAACTACTAACAGAACAGACAGCTTGCAATACAACGGCGCTAATAGCAGCCTACAAACATATCCGCCCAACGGGGGCTCGAACTCGGTACCTCTCGGTCTGTGTGCCAGATGTTATCCAATGCGCCACGGGCCCCCATAGATTATTTTTAGAACAAAATAGAAATGGTTGTTTTACGTACAATCGATTTGGATCCGACTTGCGATCCTACAAACAAATATTAGACAAACTTCAGGCATCATCATTATTGCCATCATCATCATCATCATCATCATCATCATCATCATCATCATCATCATCATCATCATCATCATCATCATCATCATCGCCATCATCATCGTATTCATAAACATAATTTTATCATCATAATGATCATCAACATGATCATCATCACCAAGAAACAAGGTAAGCAGTTGCTGTCACAACCTGTCATGAAGGTTTCTTTCTCCAGCCCTATATCACTCACTTCCCTCAAATTTTTAGCTTTTTACAAATCTTTTCCAAAAATAATTTACAGGTGAAGAGTAACACAAAGACAACGGAAACTAGCATTAATTAGCAGGGCTGTTAATATCGCGATTAAGTATTGCAATACTTGGTATCGCCGATACTTTTTTCAGTATCGCAGCGAGTATTGCGATAGTTTTATTTTGTTGGTATCGCATGTGTATCGCCGATTTTTTTTTTAGCCTGTAGTTATGCGATACTCGATACCAATACTTTTTTCCACTATAATTTATATATTTTCTCATCCGCTTGAGTAAGTAACGATCAAGAAATAGTGAGAAATAATTCTTTACGCTTCGAAAATTGCCTGTTTCTTCGAAAATAGCCTCTTTCTGCCATCTATGATTGTTTGTGTGAATGGAAAGAATCTATTTCACATGATGAAACGTAAACTTACTTATCGAAAAGTATTGGTAAAAGTATTGGTATCGGTATTGCAATACTTTTAAGAAATGGTATTGGTATTGGTATTGCAATACTTTTATTATGAAGTATTGGTATTGGTATTGACAATACTTTTTCCAGTATTGTTAACAGCCCTGTTAATTAGTCATGTCTACTGCCTCGAGTGTCTAATGCACAAGGCATCAACCGATGGTGCAACACAGCCTACTAATAGTGCTGCTATCCTTAGAGCTGAAAGTTAAAGCACTTGGCTAACTGAAATAGAAGCACTATAAACTATTTTTCGAATCCGAATGAAGCTGGTGGCACAGACCTTGAGCGCAATTGAACAATGGTATCCAGGCTCGTAGTCTTCTATTCTTAGAGGCTGGTTTCTGTAACGATCTCGCTCTGGATTATAGCTGGCATGAGGAGGATAGTAAGACCTGGAATGAAGACAACCGCTAAGTAAGAAGTAAGTAAGAACAGCTTGAATAGACCAATTGCTAACCGCACTTTGGTGCACAAACAACATAACTCATGGTTTACAGGCAACATATGAAAAGAAACAAAAACAGACAGCAATAAAATGCTTTCATAGAACCATCTATACTAAAAGCCTGAAAGTTTGTCCTTCTGTTTGTCCCACTAAAGGCTCGCGAACGGAATGCTCTAGCGACATAAAAACTTTACTAAACCTTTTTAGAAGAATTTGCAGGTCAACAGTACTATTTTCAACTCACAATTTACTTTAAATTCCGATATATGGACATTTTCAATTTCGATGTGGACATTAAATTTTATTCATACACCTAAAAATCTAGTTGATAATAATATAACACACAGGACGTTACTATAAAGTATAACCAGACAATCACTAAAATGTAATGTAACAGGACATTTATAAAGCACCACTTAAGAGTCTCTCAGAAATGCTCTACATCAAACAGCTGAAAAAGTGCGTCTTTAAGAGTCTTGAGAAAACCATATACCTGGTAGGTCATATAAGGTCATGTTAGGTCAGGTAGGGTTAGGCAAGGACTCCTATATAATAAGCGAGTATTATCCAGAGGTCCTTGGGTTAGGTAAAACTCACTGCTTGCAGCCTTTATCAATGAAAACCCTCAGCAGCATAGTACACCGTTGAACCTGGAGTGCTAATGGGACAGTGTAAGAAAACAAAGCAACAAATGGTGTAATCTATCCAGTAGATCAGCCGAGAATACTGATAGCGTGAGAGCCATGTTGACTTACGGATGGCGGGTGCCTGGTGGACTGGGGCTTTTCACTCGTTGCTGCTCCTTCGTATCACCATTCAGCGTTTGCTTACCTGGTGATTACAACAAAAGAACTTCGCTCTCTTAGACAAACAGTACGACTCTGTGATCATGTTCATAAATTGGAAATAATCCCAAGCATAGGAGACTTACTATATTTTCCGGACTATACGTCGCTCTTTTGTATAAGATGCAGTGACGCAAAAACGGCAATGTTTTTTTTATAAAATCAACATATAGGCCTACTCTAGTGTTGTTTTCGTTAACTAAAACTAAAACGAAAACCTTCGTTAACGAAAACTCAGGGTTAGTTAACTAAAACTAAAACTAAAACTAAAACTTGGTGAAATAACTAAAACTAATAATAACTAAAACTCGCGGAACCGGCCAAAAACGATAACTGAAACTAAAACGGTAAAACTAATAATAACTAAAACATCTAACGAAAACCTAATGAAAACACACAACGAAAACCTAGCGTCCTTGAATATTCAATATTTTTGTACATAGGGGCGAAAATCGGGAATCACATAAAGCTCAACAAGAAATTTTTACCACACTAATCATTAAAGGGACATTATATCATGTATGATACATGGCATGTTGTCATACTGTAAGAATAATGGTTGCTATTGCCTATTGGCAGTAATTTGATATACATTGTTGTCGGCTAACTATCAGTGAACAAATAACTGAAACTAAAACTAAAACTAAAACTGAAGAAACTAAAACTGAAACGAGGAAGTGTCAGTTTCTATTAACTAAAACTATAACTAAAACTAAAACTTGGCGAAATAACTAAAACTAATAATAACTAAAACACCTAGCATGTAAAACTAATAATAACTAAAACTAAAACTCAAGGCAAAACTAAAACAACACTAGCCTACTCCTTTATACAAGGACCTATTAAACACAATATTAATATAGATTCCTTGTCCTTTATATAAGACGCCACCTGCGGCCCTCATGTAAAACACCGCGACCTATAGTCCGAAATATACGATACATAAGTAAGTAAGTAAGCCAGCAGTCTTTATTTGCATCTGATAGGCGCACATGTTTAAGTCTGATTAACAGCAGTAGAATTAACAACATTTCTGAAGCTCAACAATACTGTAATCTAGTATAATTCAATGCTGTGGAGTTTCTGTAAGTGGAACTGCATAAATGTGGTCCTACGTTACATCACTATCACATACACTTTATCGGATAGGTAACGTATCAGAAACAGAAACACACACACACATACACACACACATGCACACGCACACACACAGACACACACAGACACACACACACACACATACACACACCCACATACACACACACGAAATTTAGAAGATAAGGTATAACCCTGTTGCAACTTATCACACGTTTCTGTCAACAGTACTGTAGTTCACTGAGGTCAAAGGTCCTGAAGGTTGAAGGATATTTTAGACAAAACACTATGATAACAGCAACCCAACATCTCACAACCTTTCGGCATGGTACAAGATTATGCACATGAAGTGTACCACAAAAGAAACCTAGTGGCTGATTGGCAAAGGCGTAATTTTGGGGGTATGAGGGTACCCTTACCCCCACTTTTTTGTACTGGAGGGTACCATGCCCCACTTTTCATGCCCAGAAGAAGCAATGCCCACAGTTATTTACATGGAGGAAGGCCTTCATCTGAGCCCACAAGACTTTATTTTTTTTAAACATTTACCAACCATCATCATCATCATGATCACTGTTATAATTGTTTTTCATGTATTTCTTCAACGTATTATTATTATTATTATTATTATTATTATTATTATTATTATTATTATTATTATTATTATTTTTTACCCGATGTAAGCGGGGCTATAATCCCTCATCTGGTGTTCAGATATTAATAAGCAATGTTTACTCTTACACGGACACAAGCGAGTGGCGACATCCTTGTCACGATCTGGAAGAACAAAAGTACATCTATTATTATAATTAGGTAGTTATAACTATTATTATTACTACTACTATTATCTTCATCATAAAATTGCAATCCACTACCAAAACTTATTAAAATTGGTGGAAATTTGACGAAGTTCTGACAGAAACAATTTAGCACAGTTTTTATTGAGACACGGTGTATTAATCTTCATCAATCAACATCAGTAATAAAAGCTGCAAACAACAAGGGAAGCAGTAGCTGTTGTCTTAAACGAACATCAAAGGGCCGATAGTGCTACGTCTCCCCCATGTCTGGCTCCGCTAAAGTGCCGTGGAAAACCACCGAGTTGAACCGCTGGATAGGAGTATAGAGAGACATTGCAGCAAAAAGGAGGTTTTATTATTTTTATTTTTATTTGCCCCGAGGTATACAGGATCCCTCAGGGACTTAGATATTACTAGCTTAGTTTCTTTTTTCTTTCTTACTTATTACTAGTAGGGACCCTGAGCAAGTCCTTCACTCGCAATTGCTCATGCGCTTCAACGTGAAACTCCGATTCAGTGTCCGCGCAGTAGTCGGGAGCGCCTTTGAGTAGAAATCTTGAAGGGGCGCTATAACAAGTGCTCATACATACTAGCTGTCGACGTAATTTGTCTGGAGAATACCCTACTCGTCATTGTCGTTATTATTATTATTATTATTATTACTACTGCTGCTGCTGCTGCTGCTGCTGTTGCTGCTGCTGCTGCTGTTGCTGCTGCTGCTGCTGCTGCTGCTGCTGCTGCTGCTGCTGCTACTACTACTACTACTACTATTAGGCATGACTCTTAAACTGCGCCATTATAACAACATAAATGTCACAAAGGATGAGATATTTGGTACCCCACCAACTTTCTGGACCAAAGTGACGTCTCAGCTGATTGGTGTATAGTACAGTTGACATCATGCAAAACAGTTAATAGTGATCAGAGCAGAAGTATGTCATTTGATGGTGAACGGATGGTTTACCTGGAGGTCTATGCGGTTTGTTTAGAGATGCATACATCCGTCGGTACCAATCCTTTCTGTTCTTCTCATCAATCGACTATCAAACAATAGAGAACAATAGTATAATAATTAATCACTGCACTCTGGTAAATGTGGAGATATGTATGTATGTATGTAGGTCGCAGGTCCTTCTCTTTGGAATAGCCTTCCATCTGGCCTGCGTTCTCTCCCGCGAGACCTCACTAGATCTTTCTATACACTACAAAGACTTTCCTCTTTGACCGGGCCTGCGACAGAAGCGCTCTGAGTAGTTATCTTGTAGGGGCGCTATATAAATTTCATAGATAGATAGATAAGCAGGTGCAGTGCTCCACACTTCAATTCGAGACCAACGTGCCTCTACGTGCATTGGACCATCCTCCAGGAATAGTTGTATTCGGCTCTATGCAGCAAACATTTTCAGACTGTCCTCAAATGCACTTATTTGGATCAGTCACATAGCCATGTGTGCAGAGCTTTTGTGCCGTACCGTAAAGGGCGCCATATTAAGTGTCTCGGTACATACATACATACATACATATACGTATACACAATGTGACAATGATGATGATAATGAAACCAACAATTTTTACAGCGCATTGACACAGCACATACCGTTACAAGAGCGCTTTAACAAATCCAAACGTCAGTCAGGATACGCTTTAGAGAATACATACAAGCATACATACATACATACATACAAACATACATCAGATACATTACATACAGATATACATACGTGAACATACATACAACATACATACATACATACAAACATCATACATACATACATACATATATTACATACATGTACACACATACATACATACATACATACATACATACATACATACATACATACATACATAATAATAATGTGTGATTCAATGTAATGAGAATCATAATTGCTGTGCATGAAGTCTAGTCGATTTTCAATCCAGAACTCTGGGGTTCAAAAGTTACAATTCAGTGCTAGAAATTCAGGACAGGAATTATCAAGACATAAATTTTGATGATGATGGGTTGTACATTCTGATGGAAGCACTTGGCATTGTCAAGCTAGAGGCCCATACTAATAAGCATCACAGGCCCTATTTGTCTTGTTCCAAGCCTTCAATGTCGTGTTTGGATTGTGTAAAACTGTTTCAGACACTATTAACCGGTCATCTTTTCGTTTGGCAATGTCAAACTGACAGAAGTGTCTGAATGCTGTACACCTGTTGGTGAGAAAATCAAAGCTCACACAGTCAGAGGGCCACCCACTATTATGCCCCAACACTAACACATCATGCTTTTGGATGCCTTGTGGGGTGAGCTTTGGGGACATTTCTCTACTTCTTCTTTTACGAATGCTGTGTACTAAAATAAGATAGCAATACTAGCTCTGGCTGAATATCTCGTACTTTCTTATTTAGAAAGCGTGCTGGGAATGTATTTGTAAAGCCTGTCTGCTGCTTCTGCAATAACGTGTGTTTTGCGATGATAACACCGGCGGCATTTCGAGGTGATAAGACGGTGGATTATTCCAGAAACGTCACTGTGCCACCTGCCGCCTACTTAATGCCCAATAACACCGAATACCAAGAGAATAGCACTAGATCGGACCTATCTGGAGGACAACTTCAGTCTTCTGGCTTCTGTCTATCTGTTTGTCTGTCCTGTCCTGTCCGTCCTCCGTCTGTCTGTCTCTGTATCTGTCTCTTGTCTGACAACTTGTTTATCATATTCTGCATGATGAAGTTCTCTGCAGATTTCTCTCTTTCTCTCACTGATTTCCTTCTGTATCTCTCTGTCTCTGTGTCTCCTGAATGCATGTCTGTCTGTCTACCAGTCTGCCTACCAGTCTGTCTGTGTGTGGGCATCTGTTTGTCTCTCTCTGTCTCTCTCACACACCAATCTCACACTCTCCTGCTCCCTGGAACCTCACCTAGTCTCACTCTCAACACTATAAACCAATCCAATTAGCCCTATTAGAACTATGCATGATTATAATGTTGATCAGTGCAGTATCTAAAGCTATAATAATATTAGTCTCTAATACTATAACTGCATGCATAATCATGCATTGATGTTACTTGCTGCGTTTTGACAGCTAGTTCAGAAATAAACGAAAATACAATACATAACAATCCAAATTAAAAATTACTGCTGAATTATACAGCGCATTATTATCTGACAAAATCTATGAAAATAACATTTCATGCCAACATTCACGACTACTTACGACTCTGGTTGCGATGGGAACTCCCGTCTTCTCCTCCGTTGGTCCAATTCCTTCGAACTTCACTGGAATCAGTCCGTTCACATTGCTCCACAATTTCTTCGTGCTGTCCTTCGTTGCATGTTGCTCCGTCGTTGCACCCGTTGTCTCACTTACTCTTCCGTTCATTCTGTTCGCTCCCACTTCACCATCTAAAATTTTCCGATGGTTTGACTGACGCTGTGTCTCATGGAGGTCTGTCAAACAGAAGATAAGCAGGATTAGATGTGCGTTGGAGTCTGGGTCCCCTTACTCCAGTGGAACGTGCTGGAACTGAATTTATTAGGCACTCAGAGGCCAACTGTGCACACGAACAGGTCAGGTGACATTGCTGAAATTCCATCCAGCTTTAAAAAACCGTCCATTAATGAATCAAGGAACTCCCACATTTGGAAAGGATTTAATCTGTATTTTATCTAATGCATGCAAACCAAAGTGCGGCTACGCAGTTGGTTTAATAGAGAGTATAATTGCTTACTTATTTACTTACTTAATTCATCTAATCTAAAATGTAAAAAATAATCCATCCAAACCAAAGGCTGCTACAGTGCTAGCACAATGTTAGTCTCTATCTTTCTGGATATTTCTTTATGTAGAGCCTTTTGAAAACCTAAAAATGGTGCAATGCACAAGGAATTGACCAATAGCTGATGCTATGCCAAACAACCCATTAATTCTATATTTTCTGAATAATGCATAATTGGTTATTATTTTTAATTTAATTATTATTCCTCCTAATTATTATTATTATTATCATTATTAAATTTATTATTTTATATTTTTATTAATATTACTCATGTAATAAATGCTATGAGCTAATTATCGAGTATCAATCGATGGCACTGAGCAACTGTAAGTGAAGGACTGGCTGAAGGTCCCTACAGAGTAGGCCTAACCATCTCAGGGGAGGAGGATATAACCCAAAACCAATCAGCTACCGCATACCACGTTGTTCTGCTCTAAGTCCGAGAAATGCATTGGCATTCTGCATTAAGACTAAAAATAGTCATTTCGGCTGGATGAGAAACGTGGTGAAAAGGAGCCCTAATAAAAAATGTTACCCACAGTCGTCCAACACCAATTAGGGGCAATAACTTGTAAAGAAAAACTCTGCGCAATGCTGACACCTTTAGCACCAGGCTCTGGCTCATTCTGGATATAAGATTGGAAGGAGGAGGAGGACGAGGAGGAGGAGGAGGAGGAGGAGGAGGAGGAGGAGGAGGGGAGGGAGGAGAAGGGAGGAGGAGAAGGAGCAGGAGAAGGAAGAGAAGGAGAAGGAGGAAGAGGGGAGGAGGAGGAGGAGAACGAGGAGCAGGAGCAGGAGGGCGAGAAGGAGGACGAGAAGGAGAGGGACGAGGACGAAAAGGAGGAGGAGCAGGAGGAGGAAGAGGAGGAGTAGAAGGAGGAGGAGGAACAGGAGAAGGAGGAGGAGGAGAAGAAGGAAGAGGAGGAAGAGGAGGAGGAGAAGAAGGAAGAGGGAGGAGAAGGAGGAAGAGGAGGAGGAGGAGATGGAGGAGGAAGAGGAGAAGGAGAAAGAGGAGAAGGAGAAGGAGGAAGAGGAGGAGGAGAAGGAGGAGAGGCACGAAACTGGTAAGCTAAGCGATAAACCAGATAACACAGCCCTGGCAAACGTAGGGGGCCACCGAGGGGCACCGAGAAAGGAACGAAAGGACAGAACTATCCTTGTAATCAGTGACTCTGTTTTTGGCAAAGACTAACATCTGGTCCTCGGTGGTGGAGAGACTGGAGAGAGCACTGGTAGGTTTGTCACATGGAATAGCGCCAGGGATCATCAGCTGAGGTATATTGCCCTTCAGACGGAGCAGAGGACGTCAGATAACCCAGCTGCACAGCCAGCTATTTCTTCTGGGAAAACCGAGGCAGAGACAGACAGACAGACAGGCAGACAGACAGACAGGCAGACAGACAGACAGGCAGGCAGATAGATAGACAGACTGACTGACTGACTGACTAACAGACAGTCAGAGAAATAGACAGACTGACTGACTGAATGACTGACTGACTGACTGACTGAATGAATGAATGAATGAATGAATGACTGAATGACTGACTGACTTACTGAATGACTGACTGACTGACTGACTGACTAACAGACAGTCAGAGAGATAGACAGACAGACTGACTGACTGACTAACAGACAATCAGAGAGATATATAATATATTCGTTTATTGGAAAGAAACAGGTAGACACACCGCTATCTGATACATAATAGTAGCCTAATAGAAAAGTTTAAAATGAGTATGGTGTTTTTAGTCATACAATGTCAGATTAGCCTATATCACCAAGAGAGCTTCTATATATAGGGCTCTGGGGATAAACTGTCTATCGTCTTTCGGAGGCAATGTGTAGTTATGTGGACGGGGTCGTAGATGATATTTGATGAGAGAGAGAGAGAGACAGAGACAGAGACAGAGAGAGAGAGAGAGAGAGAGAGAGAGAGAGAGACAGAGACAGAGACAGAGACAGAGACAGAGACAGAGACAGAGACAGAGACAGAGACAGAGACAGAGACAGAGACAGAGACAGACAGACAGACAGACAGACAGACTGAATGACTGACAGACAGACAGTCAGACAGACAGACAGTGAAAGATAACAGCAGATTGCAGAGGATGAACAGTGCATAACTACATGCATCTATTACATATACTTATATTACGTATACTTAAAATATGTGCATGTCGTAATATATGATATGCTACCAACAGTGTATCTGAATATGTTGAGAATATTCGTACATACACAGTTGTGTGCCTTTATGAAAGCATACACATATATCTATATACTACGCCCAAATGGAAAGGCCAAACAATGATATGTGAAAGTTGAAATGGAGTTATCTGGAAGTCTGTAGTGGGCGCTATCCAATCGGAGGAAAACGGAGTTGATCAGGGAATAAGAACACACGGAGTCTGAAACTTCAAAGACAGATTGGTTGCAGACCACAGAACCCCGGATGAAAAGCTACTTAGTACTTACTATTTGAGTATCTGGCTCTCGACAGCAGTTCAGTTCGCCTGATATGAGCATCAATCATAGAGCGCTATCAATAATGGTAATCCTACAGCCCTTAGGTCGGAAGAACTGATCTAAAAAACGGTTCTCTCTTACATAAGTAGTACTACTGCTCTGAATAACGCTGGAAAGAAGAAAAATGGTTCATGGAAACAAGCTAATATTTCAACTGTATAGCAGTTGGAAAGACGAAGTGTTTTATAGAATAGAGGAACAAGTTTCTGGTAAGAAAAAGAACTAGTTTTGATTTATTGCTGCTTATAAGTTATAATATAACCATAATACAACTTTTCTTTTGCAATGTCATGCCCAGAAACTCAGCCCAACATCTCTCGCACGCGTTACAGAGCTTTGGATGTCATTTCTCCTTGCAATATTATAGGCTAACCATAATACAACTTTTCCATTGCAGGGTCACGTCCAGAAACTCAGCCCAACATCTCTCGCAGGCCTTACCGAGCTTTGGATGTCATTCTAATCTAGATTCAACACAGCTGTTTGAACAAAACTAATTCCCCACGGGACTTATCTATGTCTCATTAAATCACTGCATTTGCAACACCACAAGTTAATCAATTCAGTTAGGATTTAGTAGATTATACGAAAACAATAAACTAATAATAACTAATAATTTATGCAAGATGCTTGTAGTTATCATTAAATAGCCCCATACCTGAATTCTAAAGACTATCAACTGCTCTGACTCCAATTTGTAATTCCTAAATCTATCAATGATTCATTCTGTAACTGATTTGTAAATCCCTATCTGTTAACTGCTGGACACCACAACTTGTAATGCCGAAATCTATCAAACAACTGACTGTTCTCAAATAACCCCTTGACTACCCTACCTGTGTTAGTGCCAGTCCCAAGCCTGGAAAAAGGAGGAGTGCGACACTAATCATCTATATCTATGTAATGATACACTGTCCTTAAATAGCAACTACCCAAGAAAAATTCTGAAATAATTCAACTAATGGCCCCAGAAACTAGAGTAGGCCTACCTAAGCCTACCAATTACTGCCGTATGCCTGCCTTTTCAAGTTAGGTAACTGACTGAAAGCTGTGGATGTTGATTTAGTTCCTATATCTACACAGCAACTCCAATGACATTTACAATTGTTTTTTAGCTACACGACCAATTGAAAACGTCCAACTTGGATTGATGCTGTGATGCATACACTTAAGTTCGAAGATCTATCAACCATAATACCACACTATCCATTAAAGGACCTCCTCTGTCGGCTCTATCTACTGGCATATGTCCTGGGCAATGTGCCTGTTTATTTTGGGAGCTCTTTACCTTAACTGCGGCCTGCTCTGGTCTTCGATCTCTCCGCCAAGCACCCAAAGGCGACTTTCACATGCTTGCACTGGGACCAGACAGAATAGGGCTTTCTCGATCGTGGGTCCCTCTGTTTGGAATTGCCTCCCCTCTGACCTGCGTTCTGTCGCGCGGGATCTGTCTAGCTCTTGTTATAAACTACTCAAGACTTTCCTCTTTGGCCGGGCCTGGGTTGGGAGCGCCTCTGAATAGCTATCTTGAAGGGGCGCTATATAAATGCCATAGATGTATCGATAGATAGACACTATAGCGATCAAAGGAAGAGGATTTTTGAGGTATCCATTGTTGTTTCATAGAAATGCTAAGAATAAATGATGATAATAAAAATTCAGTTCCACTGAATATCATAACAGGGTTAATAGTTTGTGTAGCTCAAAGTGCACTGAACCCAGCTTTACCTCAGATAGTGTCTTCAGTGAGCAAATGTAATCATGCTCATATTTTTTCTGATGTTTTGAGTCCTGAAGAAAAGCAAGCTATTGTGATAATGAACAAGCAAGAAACACAGTTAAGGACATAGGTTTTGGAGCCAATTCAGTGATGATGCATGGACAAAGACCTTGATATCTTATGTGACATGGTAGCCATATAGTTTAGCGCTCACATTATAATGCTAAGCATTGGGTTCGAGCCTCCTTTTAGTTGATTCCTGTATGGGAACTAGTGCAAGTACTTTGATGGACAATTGCTCAGTGCCATCAATTGGTGCTTAGTCATTTGACAGGAGAGTTTAACAAATATAAAACTAATAATAATAATAAAAATAAAAATAACAATAATAATAATAATAATAACAAAAGCAATACCTCGGGGAATAAAAAAAAGAAAAAAGCAATAACAATGATAATAATGCAGTGGCTTTTGGGGGCACTTTCGCCGGTCAAGAGATAGTTGAGTAGGGCCTTTCCAGACAATTTTCTACAATAGATAATGTTCAAGTCCCTGAGGGATCCTGTATACCTCGGGGCATAAAAAAAAAAAATGATAATAATAATAATAATAAAAATAATAATAATAATAATAATAATAATAATAATCTTCTCAATAAACACCAGCCATCTTCTCCATAAACTAAACCATCTTCGAAGACTAGCCATTCCAGAACAACACCCGCAAATTTTTTTACAATCGCGAGGGATCAGATGTACTTTGAGGGAAAAATAATAATAATAATACGATGAAGATGATGTTGATAATGATGATGATGATAGTGTTGTTTAAGTTTTGCCTTGAGTTTTAGTTTTAGTTATTATTAGTTTCACATGCTAGGTGTTTTAGTTATTATTAGTTTTAGTTATTTCGCCAAGTTTTAGTTTTAGTTATTATTAGTTTCACATGCTAGGGGTTTTAGTTATTATTAGTTTTAGTTATTTCGCCGATTCTGGCAATATTTTTCTCGCATACAGCTTTTAGCACAAAAAGGATTCACTCGCTACAATCTATTTCTAATCGATACTTAAAACAATCCCATACACCACTAGTTTTAGGTCTACCACCTAAATTTAGTTCGGACATCTTATAAAATTCCAAAGATCGGAAGATTATCGAACGAAGTGCTGATTATAAAACGTGTCTCCATAAACATTGAATATCCTAAGATGCTAGGTTTTCGTTATGTGTTTTCGTTTTGGTTTTCGTTATGTGTTTTCGTTATTATTAGTTTTGACTGGTTTAGTTTTAGTTTTTATTTCGTTATCGTTTTTCCTCGAGTTTTCGTTTTAGTTTTAGTTTTAATTAACTATAACCTTTTGTTTTCGTTAACGAAGGTTTTCGTTTTAGTTATCGTTAACGAAAACAACACTAGATGATGATGATGATGATGATGATGATGATGATGATGATGATGATGATGATGATGACTTGCCTTTCAGACGATCGTATTCGTGCTGAGTTGGAAGATCACTGTTCTTGTTATTGTCACTGAAACCAGACCGCCACTCCTCAAGAATGTCGTTGTTTACAGGTTTCCTGGGGCCTAAAATAAACAAACCATTAAGCACGTGACAGAGAGTCTTACGTAATCTAATGAACTGTAGTAGATTATCAACAGCAAAGGATATAAATACTCAGGAATTTCAGTTGCACAACCGAACAGAATTTACTTCTGACTAGTTTCTCTTAAAGCAGCGCTATATAAATTTAAGATTACAAATGATTACTATTACAATCAAATCTAATAAAATATAATCGAAACTACAGAAGCAATTGTAATTTATAGAAGTACTAGGATACATCATGCCTATGCATCTGTTGGTCCTATGCTCTGGAATGACCTTCCATCTACCACTCGATCTGTGATCTTAACTGGGGGTATTTCGGCCTCTTCTCGTTGTCTTAAGAAGTTTCTTTTTTCGCAGGGCTCTTCGCACTGGGAGCGCTTCTGATTGGGTATTACTGTGAGAAGAGCTTTATAAATTTCTAAATACAATACAACACAATACAAGTCATTAAGAGGATCATGTAGGGCCCTGTCAAGTGCTACTTGCTGCTGCCTTCAAAGTTAAGGGCGTCAGATGAATATATAGGGCCCGACCATATATTTATGATATATTCGTTTATTGAGAAAGCTGGTTGTCAAAGCGCAAGCAGGTACAGGTTATGAAAAGAGGAGTAATAGACCCTAATGTGTTAGTTACTATCAATGTTAGGGTATCATTGTATGTTATTTTCTATTGAGAATACGAGGTATATAGTTTCTATCATCTTCAGGCAGAAGCAGGTTGCCTTGGTCGGAGCTAATAGTGTCTTTGCACAACCCCCAAGTGCTACTTGCTACTGCATTCAAAGTTAAGGGTAAAAGGTGATCATCTAGGGCTGTAACAACTGCAACACTTGCATGTAAAGTTAAGGGTATCATACCAGTAAACCAGTCTTGAGCTAGCAGCGTAAATGGCAGAGTATAACAGTTTTGAATGCAGAGTGACAGGCCAACTGCTTTTAATGTAGGGCCTACTACATACAGATTGACTTTACAAATTGTGTGGGATTCTGCCACTGGCATTCTCTCTACGTGTCCAAACCATCGGAACCTTCGTTACAAATAGCACAGTGTTTAATAAATTGCTTTATGAAAAGTAACAATAGCAAAAATTATTAATACCTCTATTCTGTTGGGTGGAAGGTGCAGTTTGTTTGTGTGAGTTAGACATGAGCTCAGCATCGGTGACAACTTGGATTGCATCGCCAAGGCTTGAAGACAGGCGAAGAACAGCTGCTGTACTCGAAAGCGGTGACACCTCTGAATCTGTCACCTCTGTGGCCTTCCTCGAATATGATAAATCATCAGCGTTTCTATGATGATCACCACCACCAAAAGCAGAAGCAGCTTCAGCAGCTGCTGCAGCTGCTTCGGCCTTCTGCGCCTCGTTGAAGAGAGAATCCCACCAATCCTAAGCAATCATACCAGAACTATTTGCAGCAAGAAAACATAGTAACTCTAACTTCTATGGTTTCAGTGCATAAGGTGCACAAGGTTCCATCACATAAGCAGCCAGTGCATGAGGTGTCATTGCATATGGTGCCATTGTATAAGAAGCCAGTGAATAAGGTACCAGCACATAAGGTGCCAGTGCATAAGGTAGTAGCACATAAGGTGCCAGCACATAAGGTGCCAGTGCATAAGGTAGTAGCACATAAGGTGCCAGCACATAAGGTGCCAGTGCATAAGGTAGTAGCACATAAGGTGCCAGCACATAAGGTGCCAGTGCATAAGGTAGCAGCACATAAGGTGCCAGCACATAAGGTGCCAGTGCATAAGGTAGTAGCACATAAGGTGCCAGCACATAAGGCGCCAGTGCATAAGGCAGCAGAACACAAGGTGCCAATGATCTAAGACTTTGAAACTTGCATCATTAAAATCACGAAAGACTTAAAGACCAAAAATCTTCTCTAACTCAATTTAGCTGTAAAACGTTAAAAATCTGGTTAAAATTTCAAACCTCGGTCAGCTCTCTGTCGAAGATGGTTGTGTCGATCGCTTCAGCTTTGCTAAATGGACTAGGAGACTTTCTAAAACCATCAGAGGTATTATTATCTGAGACCTGGAACTTCTTCCATCCTGCTGAAGGTGTTTCTGAAGGAGGATTGGCCCTCACAGAAGAGGTCGTCACAACTTGAACTGGCTTCCATTCGGTCGACATCGAAGGAGCTGAATTCGAATCCGCTGAGGTCACAGGCGAGTTCTTCTTTGCCGAGAATGAAACAGTTCGATACCCATCGGATGCAGTTGCCGAGGGTGGTGGGTTCAGGGCCGTGCTGGATTTTGCCTCCGTGGATGCTGCAACAGGAGGTTTCCATGTCTTGGCAGATGTTGCTGGCTTTGGTGGCTTCCAATCAGACACTGAGGATGACACCATTGGCCTGCCATCTGTTGAGGAAGGCGAGAACTGCAATGAACTGGAGTGCGTGGAAGAGCTGTCATTTCTTGTGTTTCCCTCTGGCTCTCCTTCAGTCGCAATTCCATTCATCATGGAAGCTAATAATAATAATGAACACAAAAAATATTCATAGAAAAATTCAATCAGAAATCTCATAAATATTAATACAACATAACATGGGTGTGGCTCACAAGACTAATCATCCGTACATCAATCGGACAAACGCTTTTTACCATACAGGGGCAGCGATCGTAAACACAGATTTCATCTTTTTAATTAATTTTATTAACTAATTAATAAGATCTTTATTAAACCCACGCTCGACATGGATGAGGTATAGCCGTCCCAGACACATTAATTTTATAATTTCTAAGTCCGTGGGGAATGAAGTACCTCAGGGCAATAAAAAATTATTAATATATAATGTAATGCACATAATTAATTGTATTAATTTAATTAATTTATCTATGGAATAATATTTACAAATCAGCTTTGGTACGCCACAAATAATGCAAGAAACTTAACAACCATTTATGTCATTTCTGTTATTAATATTAACAAATCAGTCTTTTTATGTCACAAGTGTAAGGCAATTGGCTAATTAATAATTAAGCTTCTGCTAATTTTACCTGTGGTCTTTGACGTGGTCTGTTGTGCAGAAGATGAACCAGCGGATGATGACTTTACAGGTGAGTCAGAAAATGATGACAGTGATGATGACAACGACGTAGAAGGCGAAGAATTAAAGGGAGAGAATGTCACCGGTTTATATGTCTTCAGAGGACTAACGCTGCTCTTCCCTGTTGAGGACACAATGAATCAACTCCAACAATTATATAATTTTAAATAATTAATTTAAATATAATTTAAAACATAATGATGTATGTATGTATGTATGTATGTATGTATGTATGTATGTATGTATGTATGTATGTATGTATGTATGTATGAGCACTTGTTATAGCGCCCCTTCAAGATTTCTACTCAGAGGCACTCCCGACTACAGCGCGGACACTGAATCGGAGTTTCACGCCGAAGCACATGAGCAATTGCGAGTGAAGGACTTGCCCAGGGTCCCTACGCGGCGGCTTGAGGTGGATTCGAACCCGCAACCCTCCGGCTGCAAGGCACCGAACATACCCCTACACCGCCGCGCCCCATTATAATGATGTATAGTACTCTTGCACCATACTTCCAGAGTACAGGTTCAGGCCTCCCCTTAGAAGCTCAGACGGTCACCATGTTGGGATGTTAAGCAAGTCCTTCATTCGCAACTGCTCAGCACCATCGACTGATGCTTAATCATTAGATAGTGGCGCTAAATAAATATGCAGTAATAATAATAAAGCCGCACTCATATGTCCATATTATTTGACAGCTTTTAACACTCCATAAATCAGCCAACAAAATACATGAACCACAGATAAGATTCTGGGTTTCAGCAAAACAAAAATAACGGAAAAAAGCAGTTACTGCCAGAAGCAAAAAAACGTAGGTAAGGACACACAGCGTTTCTGAACATAGCATATGCTCTGCTACGATAGACTCCTTTCCTTCAGAGCAAGAACGCAGCAGTCCTACCAATCTTGATATTCCACAACCGTCAGCTTTTTCATCTCTCCTATTTACGTCATCAGCCATGAATCCAGGCTGGAATTTGTCGAGCCTGGAAATCACCGTTCCGCAGCAAACGTTACCGCACAGCTGCTCCACCAGCCACTTCCAGTTGATAGTGGCTGGGAAAGAACTGGTAGAACTAATCTCTTTTTGTGTCACACACGTTGAACAGTCGAAAAATCATTTACGAAAGTTACAAGCAATAATCAAACACGTAACCTGTTTCTGTTACACCAGAATATCACCAATGTCTGGCATTCCACAGCTAAGGTCAGGTATTATTAGCGGCTTTTCCCAGCGAAACATCTGAATATCTGCGTAAGTGCTAATAAAAAGCATCAAGGACGTTGATACAGGCACAACACTACACAATTATACAGCACCTTCAGGATATACGTACATACGTAGGTATCAAGACACCTAGTACATGTATATATTATAGGGCCTTTGAAGTATCTCGTACATGTAATAGCATTGCAGAAGTAAGTTTTAAGATTTGCTGTATGTATGTATGTATGTATGTATGAGCACTTGTTATAGCGCCCCTTCAAGATTTCTACTCAGAGGCGCTCCCGACTACAGCGCGGACACTGAATCGGAGTTTCACGCCAAGCGCATGAGCAATTGCGAGTGAAGGACTTGCCCAGGGTCCCTACACGGTGGATTCGAATCCGCAACCCTCCGGCTGCAAGGCACCGAACATACCCCTACACCACCGCGCCCCACAACCTGTGGTTGGCCCATCCTCCTGGATGAAGCTGCCTAAGAGCCTGCGACATGAGCTTCTCTGCCTCTTTTTGCCTCTTTTCGTCAAATGCTTGAAGACCATGTTATTCAATGGTGGTTTCATTGTGTTAGGTCGGGAGCGCCTCTGATGAGCCTCTCTTGAAGTGGCGCTATATAAATTTCCAATTACCATTACACAGGAGTCGTACCGTGGCTTAGAATGCTACCATTGCGGTTCTGATTATGACAATGATTGAGCTTACCAAATGGGGACCAGATGTTGATATTGGGGCCAGATGTCTGGTCAGGGTGGGGCGGCGGCGCTTCCCCATTTGCCATGGCACCAACCGGATTCTTCTTCTTCATCGCAAGCGGAGACCCAGAAGCAGAAATCAACATCCTATTGTCTTCTGCTTCTCTCTTCGCATCCGAAACACGAAGCGGTGGGCGTAAAACTGCAAATATCAAAAAAAATTAATTACGGACAATTACGCACGGAAATTAGGCAAGGACAATGAGGTAAGAGCAAATAGGCAGGGTCAATTAGGAAAGTACAATAAAGCAGAGACAGTTAGGTAAGTAAAATTCAGGCAATTCCACTTTAGGGAAACAGCCGTCCAGAAAGATCATCTGCCAACCCTACACTCATCTTCCATGGTCACACACTGCACCTCTGTTAAAGGCCTCTCCTCTCTCTCTTGGATCAGCATCTGCTGGAAAGTATGTTGTTCCTGGTACATGGCTTGTCTTTGTCGGCGTTCATTCACAGTTGCTGGTCCCTCCATCTCTCTACCTCCTCTTGTTCGCAACACTCTTAGCGAGACTCTCTTTCACTTTACACTGAAAACTTCCATATTCCAATATACCTATGACTCTTAATGGTTGCCCGGCTTCAATGTGCACTTTTGAACTTTGTAAGGAGGGCATTTCAAATTACAGTTGTATTGCATTGTATTGCATTATACAATGAAGCAAAGAGCAATTAGGCAAAGACAATTAGGCAAGTTAGTTTTCTGTGCTCTCTTGGGGACGTCGGGGGTCACATGGCCTTAAATAAATCGGTCAATTTCACACACCCAGATTTGAACCCTGGAGGAATGACCGGGACATCAGGAATCAGTCACCAAACCACTCAAAACTGACAAATTGATGGACTCATTGCTAACCTGAAGAACTGTCCTTATTAACAAGTTTGTTGTTTTCTATTGTCGCCTCTGTTATTCTAATTTCAGGTATTGTAGATGGCTTGAAAGACCTACAGAAACAGAAAATCCACACAAACAATAAGTGTACAGTAATTTCATTTGAAAGACAGAGATACTGTAAAGTAAGGTAATTAATAGCTTACTTCTTATGCATCACTATCAGCTGAACTTCTTAGTTGCATGGGGGCCTTAACTGGCGTGACAACCATTCAAATGGGCAGCGGCTGTGAAGGATCTCACCACTCAATTCATTGAGGCATCAGCAGGGTCAAGGCCATATGGTCAGAATAGGAAAAAAAATTCATTTTCATTTACTTGGTTTTGATAACAAGTAATGAGGGTTAATTGCCTTCCGTAATCTTAGCTTTAACACTTTAACGACGAGCTGCATTTGTTCCTCAGTCGCTTTTAGTACACTCTCATCGTCAAAGTGTTAACAGAACCTATTGTTAGTAAAGAAAGCTTTGTGTCATCTCTTCAACTCAGTTGTACAGCCACAAGCCACAGTGCTAGCAAGAGCTGGATTTAGATTCAGCATTGGTAAGTCCTCCCCAAACATTGCAGACTGACAATAGTTCCTGCAATTGCTACATAGAAGCCTCCATTACATCTTCACCCCATAACCGAAATCTGAAACCAACCTCTTCAAAATATCAAAAAGCTCTGCTCTTATTGGCCTACAGTTCGGAATTACGTAAGATGCAAAAGAAGTGGGGGAAATGGTTGAATGGTAACATGCTGGCACGAAGATCAGAAGGTCGCGGATTCGATACCCGCCACCCCCATAAGATTCGCTCAGCTTTTCACTCCCTAGGGGGACTGTAAAATGAGCAGTAGGCCAAATGGGTGCATTGCAGGCTGTCATACAGTTAAATTCGACTCCTATCAATGAACTTGTTAATCATCTGTTACTACTATATCATGTAATCTTACTGCATACTCATCAGTTTGAATTAATAAATTAATAAAATTATTATTGTTATTAGTTAAACAAAACAAGTGCTATCAGGTTTGCACCTTTATTTCCCTTTCCTGTATCAGTGTTTGCTAGTGCTTTCTTACTAGAAAAAAGGTTCCAGAACTGAACAAATTCAGAACAATTATAGGGCATATTTCATGGTAAATTTCTATTTCATACATATCAATAGCCATAAACACTGAAAGCATTGAAATTAAATAAAGCACCTAAATAATTTAAAATAATTTTTTAGTAAAAATTTAAATGAACTAAACTATTTTTTAATAGCTGAAAAATAGGTCCCGGAACTCCGCTCCGGCTGAAAAAAGAACTGGTGGTTGCAATCAATTCAGATTAATTCGGATAACAGTGTTCTCTGTTGCTGGTTTTGTGGTTCAACTGAAGAGCATTCTGCCAGCTGGCACTACAGTTCGCTTTCTCACACGATCTCCGAACGCGAATCGCTTTTTTCACATTTTTATTGTCTTAGCATCTTAATAGCGCATACACAATATAACTCAACTTTCCTACAAAAACAAACTTATTCCGTTCTTCCTGGAAGCTAACAGCATCTGCAGAAACACAGACACGGTGGCAGCAGGCCTGCCACAATCACGTAGACCGGCGGAGAGAAGCTAGCTGCAGGGACACACTCGATGGGCATTCCAGAGGAACCCCAACGGCCATTTGCCAACACAGTGGAACAAAAGATTAGGACTGAATACAGCAGCTGAGTCTTTGTGTGTGGGCACAACACGGATGAGCCACGGCAACATGTCAGCCAGTTGGCCTTGGCATTTGACGTGCTCCTGCCTTCTCTTTTCTTTACAGCCACTTGCTATTTCATGTTTAGCTCTTTACTTCTTCTTCCAACTTGATAGGGTTAAAAAGATCGATCGGCCAGGCAACAGCTACATGTGCGGGGGAAAACAGAAACTCCACCGAAAGTTTCGGGAAAATGGATGATTGTCTAAGTCGTTTTCACTGCACTAAACTACATTCTAGACTAATACATCCCATCCGTGCTGAAGGAAACAATGTAAACACTGCTCTGCACAATGTACAAAACGATGGAGTTGATGTCTTCAAATTGGCTGCTTGCACATTAGGCAATGTCCCGATAAAGATGGATAACGACAGATATACTTGTTACAGTTTTCGTTGACTGCTGGGAAGTACTTATATGGCGATGTTTGGATGGCACTCATAAAGTACTGTTTGGCACTCATACAGCACTGTTTGGCACTCCTAGAGCACTGTTTTGGCACTCATAGAGCACTGTTTGGCACTTATATTGCACTGCTTGGCACTTATATTGCACTGTTTGGCACTCACACAGCACTGTTTGGCACTCCTAGAGCACTGTTGGGCACTCATAGAGCACTGTTTGATACTCATATGGCACTGTTTGGCACTCAAAGAGCAATGTTTGGCACTCAAAGAGCAATGTTTGGCACTCATAGAGCACTGTTGGGCACTCATAGAGCACTGTTTGATACTCATATGGCACTGTTTGGCACTCAAAGAGCAATGTTTGGCACTCAAAGAGCAATGTTTGGCACTCATAGAGCACTGTTGGGCACTCATAGAGCACTGTTTGATACTCATATGGCACTGTTTGGCACTCAAAGAGCAATGTTTGGCACTCAAAGAGCAATGTTTGGCACTCATAGAGCACTGTTGGGCACTCATAGAGCACTGTTTGATACTCATATGGCACTGTTTGGCACTCAAAGAGCAATGTTTGGCACTGAAAGAGCACTGTTTGGGACTTATATTGCAATGTTCGGCACTCATGGAGCACTGTTTGGCACTCATAGAGCATTGTTTGGCACTCATAGAGAACTGTTTGGCACTCACAGGGCACATCATCAAGGAATGTAATGTAGTGTAACCTAACCTAATCTACTGTCTTCTATAGCACCATTGCCATGATGCACAGGATATCAACCAATTGCCCGAGTACCTATAGTGATATAGTCCCTCCTGCGCAGGTCTCCACATTGGGCAACACAACTGATCTTCTGGATCAATTGACCTCATTCTGACTTGATTTTTGGTTCAACCTGCTACTTCATTTTTAGTGTAGCGAGCTGGTAGTGTGTAGCGTCATGTAGTGTTGTTGTGCAACGAGATGCAGCATACAGTGGTGTAGTTAATTGATAATTAGTAGCTTTTATTGGGCCAGTGTCTAATGCACAAGGCACCAGGGATGGGCAAATTACTTGGAAAATGTTATTGAATTACAAAATAACAAATTACAAATGGCGAAATTTCAAGTAATTTCAAATACTTAATTTCAATTACTGCCCATCCCTGCAAGGCACCAACCGATGGCATACCAACATCAAGCCATAATCAGGTCATTATCTACAAGACCAGTCTATTAAGACTAAGAGGCAGCTTACGGTGAATATGCAGTTTTGAAAAGGTAAGTCTTGAGTTGTGAATTGAAGTGTGGTGTATGGCAGCAGTGTCTTGGGTTGGTAACGCAGTGCAAGGCGGGCTGTGTAATGTAATGTACTGACAATATTTACACAACATGTCAAGGCGTGATCCTCTGTTTCGTTTGGTACTCATACAGCACTGTTTAATTGTAAAGATACTCAAAACATTTCAAGATACAGTGCAGTCATGCATGCAAAAGTACATGGCATACCAACATACATAGAGTTACGAGATTTTCCACTGCATTACACACTGCATTGTGGGAAGATCTGCAAGTGAAGGAGAGGACTGGGGACTAAGCAGAGAGAGTCACTAACACTTCCCATGGCTACCTTTCAAGGTTGGCTCAAACGTACCACCGGTTGCCACTGCTACGAAAATTAAGCTCAGGAAATTATCTTCTTTCTTGTGTCAAACATAGAAGTATTTTTCCATGGGAACTTTTGTATCATACAATACCCATAGCACAATCAACTGACCCATGCGACACAAACAGATTTCAAAATATCACAAATTGAAGCAATTGTAATTATAATTACAAAGTACAAGTAACTAATTTTTGTAACAACACAAGTGACGTACAACACTGATAACTAGTAACTAACCCTCCCTTCAGGCCTGCAGTAAAGGGGTGCTAAGGGTGCTGCAGCACCCTGGCTCGGGCAGTTTTGAGGGCCCACATTTTATAAATATGTGCGTGGTGATCCAGTGGCTGTCGGAGGGTGGACTTTGGAAGGTAATCACAGCACCCGAGCCCGCACTAGCCTTAATGCGGCCCTGCCTCCCTTGATCTAACAACACTAAACTAAATTATTAATATGAGGCTGTTATGAACAACGGATGCAAATCTTGATTCTTTGTACTAATAAAACACTTCTTAAAAATCAGACACCCGTTATCTACCACAATCAAATGTACACTGAATGCCCAGCCTCTTTCTTCAGTGAGTGAGTGGGTCACAATTAATAAGTGGACCTACTACAGCAGGGCGCCTAGCCTGGCCCTCCATCTAAACTTAGTCCTCGTTGTCCAAGGCAACCGAAGAGGACAAGATGGACATAAAACCACAGAATTGCTGTAAAGCAGGAATTCTCCTTTATGGCTTCTGGCTGACCCAGGTGTAAACCAGAAAAAGGTCGTTAAATCCTGTTAATGTACACATCTGTGTTTCTGCTTGTTGCAAGCAGTCTAACAGAATAAAAGGCTGGAAACTGGCAAAAAAGTAAAGATAACAATTCGATGACTGATGAAGATGATGATGGTGATGATGACTGATCATGACTAATTATGACAATGATGACGACGATGATCATGATAAAGTTGATGATGAGATGTTCTATGAAATATTACTATTGCTATGAATTATTAATATTACTATTACAATGAAATATTACTATTGCTATGTGTCTTAATCCAGTGGCGTAGCCAGACCTCTTTTCAAGAGGAGGCACAAGAGGAGGCAAAATGTACCCATGGAGCAAACAAGAGGAGGCAAAATTTATCCATGGAGCAATAGACGAAAAACGTGACGTAAAATTACAATGCTCAGTAATTTTAAAGACACCAGTTAAAAGAAGATTTTGTACAAATTAGTTTTACACTGTGGCAATATATTATTTATGAGCTCTATGAGAATGAAGTAAAATTACGACAGTAATTTAAAAACACCAGTTGATAAAGGAACCATAATCAGGGGCTTCTATCCCTATACACGGTGGGCTCAAGTTGAGCCCAGTGAAAAACAGGGGGGAGTGTTTCTTTTACAAGTTACAGATCTCTTCACTCACAGTAGGGGGAAGGAGAGGGATTGAGCCCGGTTGTTTAGGGGGATAGAAGCCCCTTACAAAGTTACCATAATTACTATTTACTAATCCTAACGGTATAACGGTTAAACCCTAGTTTACGTTGCTAAATTATTTTACATTGTTGCTTTAAAATGGAAGCTGCAGGGATTGATGAGAATGATTTCTTGCCTAAATGGAAGTTTGATTAAATAGAAGCTGGATGATGGAAATAATTGTTTCCGTAAGTATATAAAGTTGGATTGATGAAACTAGGTCTTTTCTTCAAGAGAAGCTTCGTTACTAATTATAACTAATAACCATAGGCGTTATTACTAATAACCTGTCGTTACCTGTGTATTTCTTCGCTGGCTTTTGGCTGGCAAAAGATAGCACAATCTGTCGAAGTTTCTTATTTGGCGGCCCCGCAGACATAATAATGACTATTGACGAATTGACGAATGAGTCGGAATGACGATAATACACAATAATTCGATTAGTACAATTTACTTGAAAAATACTGAAGTTAGGCGTTTGTTACCGGAAACGAAAACTGTGTCTGTGTGTCAGGAAATAGTATACGCCGTACGGTACAACATTCGCTTGAACAGTGCAGTAAGTAAGTAAATTGCATGCAGATTTGTATGGCGATGGAGTTCGGGCAAGAGGAGGCAAATACGGGAAAATCCAAGAGGAGGCAACTGCCTCCTCCTGCCTTCATGTGGCTACGCCTATGTCTTAATCATGATCATGACCTCCATTGTAATTTCGAATTTTAGTTTCCCAGTTTTTTATATCCTGTGCCATAAAATTAATTATTAATTATTGTTAGTTAGTAACTTCTATTGCACCAGTGTCTAATGCACAAGACATGAACCACATACAAGGCAGTGATGACGATGGTGACAATGACGATGACGACGACGATGATAATGATGAAAATGATGATGATGTCAACGCCGATGATGATGATGATGATGACAATGATGAAGTTGATGATGATGGTTATAGCAAATGAATTATTCTTTACTTGCGTAATTCAAGGGCAAGTGTTGGACCCGCAGAACGAATGAAATGATTTGCTTTGGTGCTGGTCAACAGCTGAACATCCTCACCATTTATGCGCTCCACCACATCGCCCGCCCTCAAGCCTTTGTTATAAGCCTTGCTGCCAGAGATTACCTGCACATTAAACAATAGCTCTATTGTTAGATAAGGTGAGGCAAGAGAATCTCCCCCCCCGCCTTAGAGTCAGGCTCCGCATTCCATAGAGAAGCAGAGGGCAGGTGTAACTTCTCACTCTTCAGCCTTGAGCCCTTGATGAACAAATGCTATGGTCCTGGACAAATACCATGGTCCTAGACAAAAGCCAAGGACAAATACCATGGTCAAGGACAAATGCCATGGTCCTGGACAAATACCATGGTCCTGGGCAAATACCATGGTCCTAGACAAAAGCCAAGGACAAATACCATGGTCCTGGACAAATCCCATGGTCCTGGTCAAATCCCATGGTCCTGGACAAATACCATGGTCCTGGACAAATACCATGGTCCTAGACAAATCCCATGGTCCTGGGCAAATACCATGGTCCTGGGCAGATACCATGGTTCTGGACAAATCCCATTGACATATGCCATGGTCCTTGACAAATACCATGGTCCTGGACAAATGCCAAGGACAAATGCCATGGTCCTGGACAAATACCATGGTCCTGGGCAAATACCATGGTCCTAGACAAAAGCCAAGGACAAATACCATGGTCCTGGTCAAATCCCATGGTCCTGGTCAAATCCCATGGTCCTGGACAAATCCCATGGTCCTGGACAAATACCATGGTCCTGGACAAATACCATGGTCCTGGACAAATACCATGGTCCTAGACAAATCCCATGGTCCTGGGCAAATACCATGGTCCTGGGCAGATACCATGGTTCTGGACAAATCCCATTGACATATGCCATGGTCCTTGACAAATACCATGGTCCTGGACAAATGCCAAGGACAAATGCCATGGTCCTGGACAAATACCATGGTCCTGGACAAATACCATGGTCCTGGACAAATACCATGGTCCTAGACAAATCCCATGGTCCTGGGCAAATACCATGGTCCTGGGCAGATACCATGGTTCTGGACAAATCCCATTGACATATGCCATGGTCCTTGACAAATACCATGGTCCTGGACAAATGCCAAGGACAAATGCCATGGTCCTGGACAAATACCATGGTCCTGGGCAAATACCATGGTCCTAGACAAAAGCCAAGGACAAATACCATGGTCCTGGTCAAATCCCATGGTCCTGGTCAAATCCCATGGTCCTGGACAAATCCCATGGTCCTGGACAAATACCATGGTCCTGGACAAATACCATGGTCCTGGACAAATACCATGGTCCTAGACAAATCCCATGGTCCTGGGCAAATACCATGGTCCTGAACAGATACCATGGTCCTGGACAAATACCATGGTCCTAGACAAATCCCATGGTCCTGGGCAAATACCATGGTCCTGAACAGATACCATGGTTCTGGACAAATCCCATTGACATATGCCATGGTCCTTGACAAATACCATGGTCCTGGACAAATGCCAAGGACAAATGCCATGGTCCTGGACAAATGCCGTGGTCCTGGACATATCCCATGGTCCCGGATGGGGCCAGTGCATCACAGATAATGCCATTTACTTCTTAGCTAAATGCACATTTTTTTCACACAACTCACGTTGATATAGACTGGAGCCATAATAGGCTGACATGTCACAACATCACTAAACCTCAACCAGTAGCTAGACTTACAGGAAACTGTTTAGAAGTCAAGTTGTCTAGACGGTCCATAACCATCAGTGTGGTAGTTTGCACCAGTGTCTCATGCAAGATCTATGGCTTAATCTGTCACTGCCAGCCATATAAGCCCTCAGGAAAGGTAGTCTATAGTGTCTGGTTACAGCCCAGACATAACTGCAAAGAAGGCCACATTAATTATCATGTATTGCAAATGCCTTACTCCGCTATTGTAATTCCTCATTATCAGCGCAACACCAGGAACCGGAAGGAGCTCTTACCGCGATGCCAGCTGTCACAGTTCTAGATGGAACTCTTGAGGGTTGGATAAAAATGACACACGCCCATAATACCCATCCATCCGAGTGGGTTATACGAGTGTGTGAGTGCCCATCAGAACCGACTCTTCAAGCAATTTGAGCTTTATCTACTTAAAGATGAACTCTTAAGACACTTTAACGCCATTTCGGTTGCCAAGTAGCACCTTCAAGAGGTACACTGTAGACAAGTTAACACGAAGCTGTCAAGGACATGCCTTATGATACAGAATATAACCAGACCATGCATCATAAAAAGTGATAAATGCTTAAAAAGTGATCATATAGCTCTACACTGCATTTCTTGTACGACAGGTTAACCAATATGGCATGTCATGGCAATAAACCAATATAACTTGTTATGGCAATAGCTTTGGGGTCATTACATCACATCTCATTAAGCAGATTGGCACATAAACCGGGAGCATGTGAATCTTCTCTTCTCTTCAGTCCATACTGAATGCTGCTGCTAGCGCTTTCCTCGCTTCTCTCACATCTCTGCATTTATGGCCAAACAACTTCATTGGCTACCTCTCTCTGCACGCATCCAATTTAAAGTTCTCATTCTCGTGCTCAAATCTCAACTGGATCTTGCTCCAAAAGATCTTTGTCTCAAATTCTCCGTCCCCTCTCTGCCACATCATTGCGTCCTCTCAGATCCTCTGACCGGCTTGACCTCTTCGTTCCTCGTCTTAGGACCATAATGGCTACCTCCTGATTCTTTGCCTGCATAGGTCCCTCTCTATGGAATGGACCTTTTCTACGCTCTACCATCCTCTCCGGTGGAATCTCCACCTCTTTCTGTCACCTTAAAACCTTCCTTTTCTTTCAGGGTACCTTGCACTGGAAGTGCTTTTGAAAGGCTTGCTGTGAGAAGTGCTTTATAAATGATCAAATACAATACATACAAATGAGTCCACACTGCACCTATAAGGCATTACATGAAATGTTCAGTTACATGTACATTACAGTATTGGTTGTGAATAACTGTCAGAGACAGCTTCGATCTGTTGAAACAGTATCGTCTGCCGTCAGCCCATATTGCTTGCTTGTTTACTGTTTAACGACCACTGTGTGGTAACAAAGACCATTAGCGTCGCCCTCCTCCTTTATCCAGGCTTGGGACTGGCACTGTCAGAAAGCGAACAGTGGCGGAGTTTGATTTCATTCAACTGCAAGAAAATGCCTATTAAAGTACTATTGGTCACAGACTCTGGAACAGTGGAACTGATCGGCCTTTAGATCAAAATAAAACCACCTTTCCCAGCATGCATTGCTCCTCAAGGCTGTTCCTGGCACCTGTGAACTGGTTGGCTAGTCAGAAACCAGCCAATAAATTGCTTGGCTTATCTTAAAATTTTTACTCACAAGACAAAATGAAAACAGAGAAGCTAGGCAGACATGTAACAGAGCGAAAGACAGAAAACTCAGACAAGACAGAGACTGGCAGACTAGAGAACAGGCAGACAGACAGACACACAGAGACAGACAGACACACACACAGAAACACACACAGATACACAGACACATAGACAGATAGACACACAGAGACAGACACACACACAGACAGACACACACACAGACAGACACACACACAGACAGAGACACACAGACACACACAGACACAGACAGACACACATACACACACACACAAAGACAGGCAGACACACAGTGGGACAAATGGACATTTAGCTTTGTATATACAATGCTGGAATGCACATTAATACATACTGAAACGAGTGATAACTTGAGTGGTGAGTTGGTGACATGCCTCCATGACATAATAATCAGACCATCTAGAGTTCTAGACCAACTCAGCCCTCTTGGAATTTATCGAATACCAAAAACAACCTGAAAGGTTAAAGGCTAAACAATCCATCCCAATGATGGACCTAATCCAATAAAAACGAAGAACTTCTACAATGCCACTGTATTTTTACGCTAAAGGTATAAATAAGTCAAAGTGAAATCAATGGTGTGTGTGCTGAAGTCAAAGGCTGAAAACCATAACAATAGCAATAACAACAATAACAATAACAATAATAATACTAGCCAACCCAGAACAATGTTATCCCTAATTTTTTTAAATCCTGAGGGATTACATATACCTCAGGTAAAAATATAACAATAATATTCTCTTATCAATTCAAACTGACAATTACGCAGTAAGATTACAAGATATAGTAGTACCAGATGACAACAAATTTAACAGTGGTCAAATTTAACTATGGCAGCCTGCAAGGCGCCCATCTGTCCTACAGTCCTACTGCTCATTTTACATTCACCCCTAGGGAGTTGAAGACTGAGTCATGGGGCCTTATGGGGCTAGCGGGTATCAAACCCACGTCCTTCTGACCTTTGTGCCAGCATGTTACCATTCAACCATCTCAGTCTGAAGCGGTCGTTGCACTGCATTTAATTTTCACAGCTCTGGAAGACGCTGCTTCTCTGGAGGTGCATGCACCTAAACAAGTCTCAGCCTTTACCTGCCTACCTCTGCTGTAAAAAACAGACAAGATAGACTGGCGGACGAGATTCCGACTAGGTAAACGTACTCGGTTTTACACAGCGACCGTATGGCCTTGATGACCCTGCTCTTTTTTCAACGAATTGATGCGGGTGAGAGTGCATTGTATCTATCAATTTATATAGCGCCTCTCGCAGTGCACGCCAATCCTTCACCATGCACTGCCGTCTGTTTGAATGGATGCCACGCCATTTATAAAGGTCCCCGTGTACGGACCGTTGTAGAGCACCCGTATGGCTTCGACCCTGCTTCTTCAATGAGTTGATCGGGTGAGATCCTTCACCACCGCTGTCTGTTTGAATGGATGACACGGGTCCCGATAGCGCATTGGATAACACACTGGCGTAGAGAGCGAGAGGTACTGAGTTCGAGCCCCGTAGGGCGGATATGCTTTGTAGGCTGTTATTAACGCCATGTATTGCAGGCTGTCTGTTCTGTTAGTAGTTAAGATTGTTTCAATTGCACAACACGTAAATGCACAGCGCAGTGCGTTTGTCAGGCGCTTAATTAAAGAAAAGATATTATTATTTATTATTATTATTTAAGATTCCCATGCTAGCCTGAGATTTAAATCTCTGAAATAAGCCAGCATCGGGAAGCGAACCGCGATATGCGCGCACTCTCGCACAGAGTATGGGACGTTGTTCATACACAGATCGACAGACAAACAAGATTCAGACAATGGTAAAGAGACAGACAATATGCAGACAAGACAGACATTCATACAGGATACAGACAACATCAAGATGAGATATAGGACAAGACCAACAAAAGGCAAATAATACTGACATAGTGAAACCTCCTCTAGAGATATTTATTTATATAGCACCTTCATAAAGCTTCTTGAAAATTCCTATATGAGTCTGGATTAAAAGTGTATTGTCAAGCACAAGCGAAGAGCAGCCATCCTTTCATCTATTAACTCGATCTGATTGTACAGAAGCAGTCTGCTTTTAATTTTTGCAATGGGAACCTAGTAACAACACATAACTTAACTCTATTCCTAGCCCTTGCACTTTGCACCAAAACCCTAACCCTAACTCTATTCCTAACCCATGCGCTTTGCACCATTACCCTAATCCTATCCCTAACCCTAAACTCCAGCCCTAACCCTAGCATGGTGCGGCTGTGAGCAGGCGGTTCAATAAAGCACGTACTTACTTATTTACTTACTTACTTATACTATGGCTCATCAGATCTGTGCCGATTTATCTTGGAACTTGTTGTTTATTCATCTTTGCCAATGTATACTGCATTACATAGAAGACAACAACATGGTAATGGGAGTGCAATGTTACTCTGCTTAGAAAGCTTACTTAAAGTTGGCTACTTATAGCTTTCTCCCAGTTTGGCTCAGTAAGCAACAGTTACTGTCTGTCCGTCCGTCCGTCCGTCCGTCCGTCCGTCTGTCTGTCTGTCTGTCCGACTGACTCCTTATCAGTCTGATTTTCTGTCTGTCTGACTGTTTGTCTGTCAGTCTGTCCATGTACATCTGTCTGTCTGTATGTATGTCTGCCTGTCTCTCTGTCTATCTGTATGTATGTATGTTTGCATGTATGTATGTCTGTCTGTAGGACCTCTATCAGTCACACAAATTTTCTGTTTGTCTGTCTGTTTGCCTGTCAGTCTGTCCATGTACATCTGTCTGTATGTATGTCTGCCTGTCTCTCTGTTTATCTGTATGTATGTATGTTTGTATGTATGTATGTTTGTATGTATGTATGTCTGTCTGTAGGACCTCTATCAGTCACAAAAATGTTCTGTCTGTCTGTCTGTTTGTCTGTCAGTCTGTCCATGTGCACCTGTCTGTCTGTCTGTCTGTATGTCTGTCTGTCTGTCTGTCTGTCTATCTGTCTGTCTGTCTGTCTGTCTGTCTGTCTGTCTGTCTGTCTGTCTGTCTGTCTGTCTGTCTGTCTGTCTGTCTGTCTGTCTGTCTGTCTGTCCCTATCTACTATTAAGTTTCAGCCAATACAGCCCATCCAAACATCAGTTTCCCTACAAGGAATAGAAAAGCAGAGGTTGTTGCCCTGTTGCTGTTGCCAAAGGGTCTGCCAAATCCGAGGAATGCAGCAGCAGCAGCAGCCATGAGAGGCGTTTCAAGAAGTACACAATAAACGCACCCCCTCCCCCCCACCTACCCCTATGGTCCATCATTCGCTTGTAGATCCATGATGATGTTTAAGCCCAGTAGCCGTAGCTGACTAATGACACAGAAATCCAGGCAAACAGTCAACAACGTGCAGCAGTGACATCACACGCATGAGTAGAATAAGGCGTGAAAAGACCAGATGCAATACAACACAGTAAGAAACCATGCACAACTGCAGGGGATAAGAACAATGTGATAAGTGAGATAAGAAACAATGGCATAAGTGAGATAAGAAACAATGGAATAAGTGAGATAAGAAACAATGGAATAAGTGAGATATGAAACAATGGAATAAGTGAGATAAGAAACAATGGAATAAGTGAGATAAGAAACAATGGAATAAGTGAGATAAGAAACAATGGAATAAGTGAGATAAGAAACAATGGAATAAGTGAGATAAGAAACAATGGAATAAGTGAGATATGAAACAATGGAATAAGTGAGATAAGAAACAATGGAATAAGTGAGATATGAAACAATGGAATAAGTGAGATAAGAAACAATGGAATAAGTGAGATAAGAAACAATGGAATAAGTGAGATAAGAAACAATGGGATAAGTGAGATATGAAACAATGGGATAAGTGAGATAAGAAACAATGGAATAAGTGAGATAAGAAACAATGGAATAAGTGAGATATGAAACAATGGAATAAGTGAGATAAGAAACAATGGAATAAGTGAGATATGAAACAATGGAATAAGTGAGATAAGAAACAATGGAATAAGTGAGATAAGAAACAATGGAATAAGTGAGATATGAAACAATGGAATAAGTGAGATAAGAAACAATGGAATAAGTGAGATATGAAACAATGGAATAAGTGAGATAAGAAACAATGGAATAAGTGAGATAAGAAACAATGGAATAAGTGAGATAAGAAACAATGGAATAAGTGAGATAAGAAACAATGGGATAAGTGAGATAAGAAACAATGGAATAAGTGAGATAAGAAACAATGGAATAAGTGAGATAAGAAACAATGGAATAAGTGAGATATGAAACAATGGAATAAGTGAGATAAGAAACAATGGAATAAGTGAGATATGAAACAATGGAATAAGTGAGATAAGAAACAATGGAATAAGTGAGATAAGAAACAATGGAATAAGTGAGATATGAAACAATAGAATAAGTGAGATAAGAAACAATGGAATAAGTGAGATATGAAACAATGGAATAAGTGAGATAAGAAACAATGGAATAAGTGAGATAAGAAACAATGGAATAAGTGAGATAAGAAACAATGGAATAAGTGAGATATGAAACAATGGAATAAGTGAGATAAGAAACAATGGAATAAGTGAGATAAGAAACAATGGGATAAGTGAGATAAGAAACAATGGAATAAGTGAGATAAGAAACAATGGAATAAGTGAGATAAGAAACAATGGAATAAGTGAGATATGAAACAATGGAATAAGTGAGATAAGAAACAATGGAATAAGTGAGATATGAAACAATGGAATAAGTGAGATAAGAAACAATGGAATAAGTGAGATATGAAACAATGGAATAAGTGAGATAAGAAACAATGGAATAAGTGAGATAAGAAACAATGGAATAAGTGAGATAAGAAACAATGGAATAAGTGAGATAAGAAACAATGGGATAAGTGAGATAAGAAACAATGGAATAAGTGAGATAAGAAACAATGGAATAAGTGAGATAAGAAACAATGGAATAAGTGAGATATGAAACAATGGAATAAGTGAGATAAGAAACAATGGAATAAGTGAGATAAGAAACAATGGAATAAGTGAGATAAGAAACAATGGAATAAGTGAGATAAGAAACAATGGAATAAGTGAGATAAGAAACAATGGAATAAGTGAGATATGAAACAATGGAATAAGTGAGATAAGAAACAATGGAATAAGTGAGATAAGAAACAATGGAATAAGTGAGATATGAAACAATGGAATAAGTGAGATAAGAAACAATGGAATAAGTGAGATAAGAAACAATGGAATAAGTGAGATATGAAACAATGGAATAAGTGAGATAAGAAACAATGGAATAAGTGAGATATGAAACAATGGAATAAGTGAGATAAGAAACAATGGAATAAGTGAGATATGAAACAATGGAATAAGTGAGATAAGAAACAATGGAATAAGTGAGATAAGAAACAATGGGATAAGTGAGATAAGAAACAATGGAATAAGTGAGATAAGAAACAATGGGATAAGTGAGATAAGAAACAATGGGATAAGATAGGAAAGCACAGAATAGGTCAGAATAGGACAGAACAATAGATAGGAAAGATAAGATTCAAATTTCTCTATTTCCTTCCTGTTAGTTCAGAAACTAAATAAATAGACTATGCAGACTTTTACAGAATGTAGACAAATTTATGCTGATGCTGTTAATCAGGATGAGTAAACTATTGTATTAAAGGGTAAATTCAGGCATTCAGCAATTGATGAAGGGAAATAGGTCATAGGTTCTGGTATGTAACACAAACACAATTTGGCAAATACCAGTGCACAAGGTTTATGAAGGGTGTATGCATGTATGTATGTATGTATGTATGTATGTATGTATGTATGTATGTATGTATGTATGTATGTATGTATGTATGTATGTATGTATGTAATGTGTATGTATGCATGGATGCATGTATCGTATCGTATCGTATCGTATCTGAGAATTTGTAAAGCACCTCTTACAGTACTAGCTATTCAGAGGCGCTCTCAGCGTGACAGCCCGAGGAAATATGTATGTATGTACGTATGATTCATGCATACGTACGTATGTATCTTGACTTAAAAAACCCATTTTAGAACCCCCAAAGCATTATATCCATAACAATACATTTTATTGTATTGTATATATAAATCCATTATACCTCATTGCCTTGCTATGCCCCACTGCTCTCATAGACGCTAACTAATACTTATTTACTAATTAAAGAAACTACATTTCTTATTCAGTGGTGGCCACTGGCCACCCGAAAATGCATTAGCATTTCAAAGCCTCAGCATCAGAAATGTAAGTCCCAGCGTATCACATAAAGTCAACGAAAGGCTGCTGCTGTCCAGTGTTGTAAAAAGGAAAGCAAGGCTGTGTGGCTGCTGCTCTGTTAATACAAGTTTGAACACCAGAGCCATGCCACTAGGACTCTTAGTAGAGGCATGGTAAGAAATGCTAGGCATGTATGTATGAATGGTTTTAGGTAAGTATGTCTGGATGTATCTGGTGTGTCACATAGTATGATCCAGAGATGGGCAAATTACACAGTGAAATGTAATTACACATTGAATTACACATTACAAATTACTTGGGAAAATGTAATTGAATTACAAATTACAAATTACTTTAGAAATTTTGGGGAAATTACAAATTACAAATTACGTAATTTCAATTACATCAAATTACAAATTACATGCATAGTTGGGATCAAGAAATTCAGTCAGGAAACACATGCTTTGTTTCCACTGTTCATTTATATTCGAGTGTTTGAAACTGTTTATTTAATATTCTCTAAGAAGTAGCAACTGTTCGAACAGGTTATCCGATAATCGGCATCTGTTTGACCTTACAATCATGCTTTCAAAACTATAATGAGTTTGCGTACCAGCACAGATGAAGAAAGTGCAGAATTAAATTGTATAAATAATATCTTTAATTGCAGATGTCTGGTCTACTAAACACAGAAGTTAGGCCTACATGGGAGTAACCTGTCACTGGATCGATGCATGTGCATTTGAGCGAAGCTCAGTTGCCTTAGCATGCAGACCTTTTGTTGGATCACACACGTGTGATGGAGTAGCGCAACTCATCTATGTAATACATTATGATCTCGGTCTGACACATGACAAAATTGTTGCTACTACTTCTGACAATGACTCCAATTTTGTTAAGCATTCAGAGTTCAGTGTTACTATTTTTCATTCCAGAAATACTATAGTGAAGGTGATCAAGATAAGGAAAAGATGCTTTCAAAACTGGTCTGGTTGTGGAGTCTCTGGTTCTAGTTTGTTCAAAGTAATTTGATTTTACAGATGTAATTTGAAATTACAAATTACATGAAAAAATGTAATTCAATTACAAATTACAAATTACAGTGATCCAGAGCAACAAATTACAAATTACCAATTACAATTGTAATTCAAATTATGTAATTTCAATTACACCAATTAAATTACTGCCCATCTCTGATAGTATCCTTAAGAACCTTATAAAGGTGCTAAGAAATAAGCATATGCAGGGTGAGAATTGACAAGGGTTGGGGGTTCAACCCCATAGTCTTTCTTACTACCCCATTGTTAAGTCTTCATTGCATGCCCCAACTCCACATGGATCAAAATCTGACCCTCCAGTCTTTTTTCTGCAATTCTCATACTGAGCACATGCTGCCTAGTGGTTAGGCAAAAAATAAACCTGTGTTACTTGACAGAGTAGTATAAGCTTTAGAAAAAAATCGAGCAGAGGCGCCCATGCTTTCAGAGTTAAGTATAGAAAACTGCACTACTTACTGCATTAAACGGCCTCAGCTGGGATCCACAAAAGGGAGCAGATAGCAACCGAAAGACGAATTATATCCAGTTAGCCGTCTCTTCCATTCAGAATGGGATAAACCGACAACAAGGCAGCTGAATGCTCACAGACTGTTTTGATGCCAAACTTCTCCTCCTCCTCCTCCTCCTCCTCCTCTGCTTCCTTCACAGTGGCGCCAAATGAGTGTTACGTACATAAATCGATAAGGGCACTTCCTGTTGCAGAAGCCGGGCTGATGCTGCGGCAGGCTGAGGAGCTCTTCACGAACCGCGCCAAACTGACAGATGCTGCTCACCGGGAACGAACCAAGTTCTGGCGGGATTCCTGGCATTACCAGAAGCGCGTGGTAGTACGCGCTCCGGTAGAGCTAGCTGCTGCTGCTGCTGTTGTTGCTGCTGGTCAACCGTGCGCTGGATGCTGGCTGTTTGCTTCAGTACCAGAAATAGAGAGAGACTGACGCAAGCGATGACTGGATGAGGAGGCAGCTGTTCCTAGATGGAATTCCGTTTCCAAGGGTGTTTTCTGCGTCATCATCTTGTCCCTGAATGGATGGATGGACTGACGGACGGGAAGATGGACTGACGGACGGGCGGATGGACTCAAGGATGGGCAGATGGGCTCACGGACGGGCAGGTGGACTCAAGGATGGGCAGATGGGCTCACGGACGGCAAGATGGACTGTTTGACAGTTTGTGCAAAGGACCTTGAAGAAACTTACCTGCGTAGCAGAGCATGACATAGCAGGTGCCAACTGCTTTCAGGACGATCAAAATAGAACCGTTACAGGACGGTGCCAGATGCCAGGAAAACACGGCGCAGGTACCTGGCAGTGTCTGTTGTCAAAGAGAAAGCAGTGATAAGATGGCAGCGCGATAAGCAGAGGATGTAAGTGATGGAGGCTGAAATAAGGCAGAGGTGATGAAGTGAAATGATAACAAGAAACTGGCAGAAGAGATCGGAAGAAAGAAAGGTGAAAGTATAAACAAGATCTACGTTAACAATAGGTCGACTGAAGCCTTTGTTAGTCATTTGCTATTTATATATCCTACTTGCTATTTATCTGCAAGAGTACTGGTGGACCAAGGAGTTGAGAAAAAAGGGGTGTCAATTTAACCACATATATTGAGCAATTTTACCATGGCTGAGGTCTTGTATGATGCAAAACTTTTTACAACTGTTAGTACTCAACTAAAGTACCTAGTACTTTAAAGTACTTAAAAGTACTTAAAGTACTTTAGTATACTTAGACCTGATTTCAAGAGCTTCTGATGACCTTTTGTTAGCATCTGTCCGTTTCAGCCAGTTAATATAATATAAACATATATATATAATATATATATAATTTATATATATATATATATACATATATATATTCTTATTGTTTTAACCAATTGTGCATTGTAATATTCAGTGCTGAACCAGCACCCTCATTTACTCAGAGTGTTTACCCAGTGCTCCAAATTATTTACTACTGAGCCAGCGCCCTCAATTCATTCCAGTATATAGGGTCTGCATCTTGGTTTGAACCATAACCTCTTGGATGTCAGTTCAGCACTGGCCACTAGAATACGATTCACACTGAAAGGTAATGTCTTGAAACCTCAGACATTCATGTTGCCAGAAATATTCAGAGGCATAACATGTCTAATAATAATTATACTGACCCTTAAGTATATCGAATGTGGCATCTACTCCAACAGATTCATTAAAACCATGCAAAGTGTCTGGTAATCGGCCACAATTTCTGTGCAATACTACCATACAATGTGTACTGCATCTTTCAGGCCACAATAATGTTATGAATGTATATAGGGGAAGTGGGCCTAATTATATGCCTTTGAACTGTTACCATGGTGACTTGTGCCCTCACTAAGAAAACAGCCTCAAAGCACTAAGCAATTCCAGATGGAAAGTGAGCTTCTGGAAGAATATATATATTGAACAGTAACTACATCCTGTTACCATCACCTTAATCATCAACACAAGGTCAACGAGAGGAAGATGGAAGAATTCCCAATGATACAGACTATGCTTTGAAGTCTAACAGCAGCAGAAGCAGCAGCAACAACTACAACAATAACTACAACAACAACTACTACTACAAAAAACCACATCCAGAATAACAGCAACAGCTACAATACCAACAACATCTATGATAACACCAACAGCACCATAACCAACAGCAACTATAACAACAACTACAGCAACACCAACTACCATCAACAACTACCAACTACAACAACTACAATAACAACTACAGCAACAACTATAACAACTACAAAACTACAACTACTATAACAACAACTAAAACAACAACAACAAGAGCAACAACAAATGAGGGTATTCTGACATATAAAATATAAAATTCTTAATATCCTGTGGATACTATAGTCACATAATCTCTGGTCTAACAAACCAACAATTGAAAAATCCAAAACCAGACAGTCTTAATTGTGGAATGGCTAAAAAATGGACTGAATTTTCTATAAGCCCTATTCACATCCTGTGGCATATTAAGAGTTTATCATGTCTATCAAAATGCCCCCATTTTTTCTTGTTATTTAGTTGCTCTTGCCGTAGTGGCAAAAGACCACTGTCTATAATGACAGGAAATATTTGTATTCTCCACCATTGCTTACAACAATAAAAATAACTGAACCTCAAAGTTCAGAATATTACTCAACTGTTAAACGATTATTGCTATTATTATTATTTTTATTATTAGTTGAACCTACTAATTTATTAGAATGAAAACACACTGAAATTTTATAAGTCAAAGTGCACATGACACCCAAAGGTATCATGCACACCTCTCATAATTTATGATTGCTGTAGTCCTGTTAGCACCTGAACCACATGACCCCTTGACCTCTGCTTGTCCTCAGCTTGACCTTGAACACACTTTAACTGCATCATCCTTTAACCTAAGCACTACCCTTCTGAAAGCCTTCTATAGAGATATATAAACAAGTGTATTATCTTAGCTTCAGCTTTTTACCCTTCGCACTTCATAACAGTCTGTCAACAGCATTGTAGGATAATTTAGATAAACTGTAAAATTCAGTTCATCTGTTGTCTTCAGACATATTAGAAGATTCTATAAATGGTCACGCCCAAGAAGACAAAAACACACGTGCGTCAAACACATAACAATACCTTGAAATAACTCAGAGGTGCTATGTACCGGTAAGTCGTTTTGCACCGAACAGCCACACCTGACACCGGCATCCAGCATCAATAACAAA
>JACEVL010000526.1:707500-857500 GCA_020284085.1 Aporrectodea caliginosa
TTTTCCACTACGGCACTATAGTATGAAAAATTATTAGTTTGTTGTACTTTGCGTTATTTAAATCGACAATTGTATAACCATGGGCGTATCCAGAAATAAATGTTGGAGGGGTTTTAAGATTGGGGGGGGTTTCCATTGAAAATCAGTCGCAAAAAGTCCATTTTTTTGTATTTTGCATGTAAAAACCTATAAAAATTTAAGCTTTCGTTCGAAGTTGTCAACGAGATCAACCATCTTCGAAATTGCACAACTGCTAGGCCTACTCGTAGACTATTATGCTCTTTCGTCTACATTCAGTGATGTCTGCACTCTGCACTGTGCCTACATGTTGCTGCTGACATTGCCTGTGACTGTTGCAACACGTGAAAGATCATTTCAAACTGAAGCTCATCAAAAACTATCTACGAAGTAGCCTACCATGTCAGGAGAGCGGCTGAGCGGCCTGGCAATGTTGTCAATAGAAAATGAACATGCCAAAAAGCTTGCACTTCAAAAGTGGTCGATATTTTGCGCAAGAGAAAGCGCGCAAACGACCGTTTTAACTTTTAGTATTCCTCTCCTTATACTCTTATAGCCTAGATTACCGTAGAATTTAGACTTGTCCAATTTGAATATCTGACCTTTTATGTTGCATGCAACAGCGTTTTTGCACAGCGTTTTTGTTTGAAATCGAATGGGGGCGTTCAAGGCCCACCACCAAAGCTCTGCACAAGGGCCCCCGAAAACCTTGCTACGCCACTGTGTATAGTATAATAATATATACATAATTCTATTCAAATGATGTAGCAGGAACATGGGCGTATTTAGGTGGTGGTTTTACGAGTTCAACGCCCCCAAAAAAATAAGTTTCCCAAATTATTTTATATGCTTTTACATGGGAAATTCCCCAAAAAACTTAGTTTTTGGGACCATCTGCAATGGAAACCCCCCCGAAATCTTAAAACCCCTCCGAAATTTTTTCATGGCTACGCCCATGACCAGAAGCACATTATTAAATATCTTGATATATACATACAAGGACTGGGGTCACACAACTTGAATAGGTCTCTAAATCAATTTATATGATCAAGAATGTCAGAGCAGCCTCAGAGGTGAAGCATATCATGAGCTCAATCTGAAACAATGTGTTTTCTTGAAATGGCGCTTTATAAAATATGTCAGATCACAATTACATTACAAATTACAATCGTATGAGCTATGTTTCTTGGCAAAAAGTCAACAACTCTGCACAAGACATTGAGTTTGAGATGACACAACCATACATACTGTACATACTGTCTGCCTGACTCACCTTAAGTAGTGTTTTTTTTACCTGACTCACCTTAAGTTCTGTTTTTTCAGTCTATCTTCAGATGCACCTATTTAGACCTCTTATAGTCAGCCAGCATTTTTGAGACCTTCTTAAAAGGTACTAAACGAAACACTCAGATAAATACATTCTTACATAATAATTATAGAACATCCCTTCAAGACATCCATCTACTCAGAGGCGCCCCCAGCCCAGCCCAAGCAGAAAGAAGCAGTTTTTGTGGATGCTTATGCTGTCATTGCATTCAATACACTAGATTTAGAGGTCAAAAGAAAGACAATTCCAGACAAACGGTGCCATGACTGACAAGGAGCATGGTACCGGCACAGGCAGGCAAGGACGAATAACTCATCCGAAGCTGGGGAATGTAGGAGCTGAGGATGAGATGGGGCCGCGTTACTCCTTTACCTAACCAGAAGCCAGACCCGATGGGCATCTACTGGCCCACACAGCAACAGATAAGGAATCACCGCCGTTTTGACTGACTAAACTCAAAGCAGAATAAAAAAATTGGAAACTGCCAGGAGGCAGTGGTGTTTATGCATCAAAGCGCAATGGATCATTACACAATAGAGGCCTTTACAAGCGCTTGGAACAACAATCGACTATAAAGGAACTGGAATTCTTTCCAAATACATTATAATGGAAGTACACTGCAACCACTATGTTAACAGTGCTATCTATATCTTCAGCTATACATTAATAATTGTATTACATAACAAACTATGTTATGTCTGCTATGCTGTTCTATATGTAATGCTATGTTATGCATGCTATGTATGTATATATGTATACATGAATCATCATCATCATCATCATCATCATCATCATCATCATCATCATCACCATCACCATCACCATCACCATCACCATCATCATCATCATCACTATCGTCGTCGTATTCCTGATCAGCATCATCAGCACCACCACCACCACCACCATCACCACCACCATAACGTTTCCAATATTGTGAAATCTTAGTAACTCGTTTATTGTGAAATCTTAGTAACTCTGGCCATTAATCTAGCGGTTATAAAACTGTTCTTAAACTCTCATCTTCAATTAACATGTTGCTCAGTAAATTAGTATTTGAATGGTAGAGGAAGTGCTAAGTAGAATAATTAGGCCTATACCAACGATGACATTTTAAATGTTTCTTTTGATGTGAACACGATGTCAACAACAGTCAACAATCTTCGGCATTTACAAATGTTCAATACCTGCGTTATTGTGATTGCTCGACCAAGGTCTTGTCCACCGGTGATTCTGAATCCCCAAGGGTGGCCTCCCTCCAGAACAACTGTTTTCCGCATTGGGAGGTTCGAAACCAGGTAAAGAACAAGAGAAGAACCGTCAAAGCAGACGAAGAAGACGCGTTCTAAGTTCTAACCATTGGTTCTAACGCGAACGAAACTATTCAGTGTCTTATTTCGCCTACAACGGAAAATATGCCACAATGACGCGAAATTTCGCTACGATGCGATTCTACCGAACAAGATCAGACTTCAAAGCAACTGAACACAAACGAAATGGCCTTCGTTCGTCTGTAGAATATATTCTGGAGAGTTTTTAAACGAAAGTTATCGGAACAGCTGATCAGAAAACACACTCCACCACTTCCACAGACGTTCAATCAAAGCCGCACTTGGAGCGTTGTTATCTCCGAATGCTAGGTGGCGCTCGTCTTCGTGAAAACGCCCAGAAACGACTTCCGGAGTGGGGCATACTGCATCGGGCTGATAGTTATCTTCACGTAAATGTATTGGAAATCAGCAGATATTTCTCAGTGTCACACAAAAGCTACGTCAGGGCTACCAGTTATCGCTTAGTGAGTAGAAATCCTCAAGAGCCACATTGTTAGGCGAATTTCGGTTCTCGGTCAGATGGATGGCCGATTGGTTATAGCGCCCGGCCTGTAAGGCGGAGAGTTCGGGTTCCAGCCTCGCCCGAGGCAGTTACTGTGAATATAGGTACCTCGAGCAAGTCCTTAACTCATAATTGCTGAGCGCCATAGATGTTCTGTCGTGTGGTCGTGTGCACTAAAGTCTCTCCTTTTCAAGAACTCTTATCCTGACTCATCTGATCCTGTACATTCCAACCCTCGACCTAAAAGACACCCGCCTTAACATTTGCTTTGCCCTCTCTGATCCTCTGGAAACCGGACTCGGACCTCCCTCGGACTACTCTTTTGGACAGCCCCTCTGACTATACGCAGCGCTCGTGAATAAGCTGGTGCCCTGCGCTTGGCTTTCGAGTGACGCTTTAGAAGTTTGGAGATTACGATTACGATTACGATTACTTCTGAATTTGGGAAGGAGACCAATATCAAATAGGCCTACAGCTGTATTGTGCTCAGTGTATTGTATCTCTCAACTTAACCCCTCCTCCGTAGCAGCTCCTGTCTTTTCTTTCGTCTTGTGGCAAATCGATTTTATTCGGCACAGTATCTGTCGAGAACCCTTCCGATCTGAAGCCACGCTCATGAAGTAGGCCTAACTTGAAAGTCAGCTTATGCTCTGTAGGCCTTTAAATAGCTTTTACGAAGTTCAAAATAAGTCATAGCCTACTTCAGGAAAGCCAGGGAGCATACTGCGAAACATTAAGAAAATTTTTTTAAATTGCTTCGAGAATATTGACTAGCCGATGAAAGAAGAGAAACAGAATAAAAACAGTTTAAAGAGTCTGTTTCGATGTCTTAACGAGGGAGGGGTTGCACATGAACTATGCAACTGGTTGTAGGCCTAATGATCGAATGTAAGTGGGTTGTTAGAGGAACGGTATTCGCTCCTTTGGATTCCCATGATTGTCGCATGTAAAACCTATTGCATGTAATAAGTTTGGCTTGTACTCTATCGGTGTTTACCCTATCGGTTTGGCTTGTACTCTATCTTGGCTTGTACTCTATCGGTTTGGCTACTCTATCGGTTTGGCTTGTACTCTATCGGTTTGACTTGTACTCTATCGGTTTGGCTTGTTCTCTATCGGTTTGGCTTGTAGGCTACTCTATCGGTTTGGCTTGTACTCTATCGGTTTGGCTTGCACCTCTATCGGTTTGGCTTGTACTCTATCGGTTTGGCTTGTACTCTATCGGTTTGGCTTGTACTCTATCGGTTTGGCTTGTACTCTATCGGTTTGCTTTGTTCTCTATCGGTTTGGCTTGTACTCTATCGGTTTGGCTTGTGTACTCTATCGGTTTGGCTTGTACTCTATCGGTTTGGGCTTGTTCTCTATCGGTTTGGCTTGTACTCTATCGGTTTGGCTTGTACTCTATCGGTTTGGCTTGTACTCTATCGGTTTGGCTTGTACTCTATCGGTTTGGCTTGTACTCTATCGGTTTGGCTTGTACTCTATCGGTTTGGCTTGTACTCTATCGGTTTGGCTTGTACTCTATCGGTTTGGCTTGTACTCTATCGGTTTGGCTTGTACTCTATCGGTTTGGCTTGTACTCTATCGGTTTGGCTTGTACTCTATCGGTTTGGCTTGTACTCTATCGGTTTGGCTTGTACTCTATCGGTTTGGCTTGTACTCTATCGGTTTGGCTTGTACTCTATCGGTTTGGCTTGTACTCTATCGGTTTGGCTTGTACTCTATCGGTTTGGCTTGTACTCTATCGGTTTGGCTTGTACTCTATCGGTTTGGCTTGTACTCTATCGGTTTGGCTTGTACTCTATCGGTTTGGCTTGTACTCTATCGGTTTGGCTTGTACTCTATCGGCTTGGCTTGTACTTCTATCGGTTTGGCTTGTACTCTATCGGTTTGGCTTGTACTCTATCGGTTTGGCTTGTACTCTATCGGTTTGGCTTGTACTCTATCGGTTTGGCTTGTACTCTATCGGTTTGGCTTGTACTCTATCGGTTTGGCTTGTACTCTATCGGTTTGGCTTGTACTCTATCGGTTTGGCTTGTACTCTATCGGTTTGGCTTGTACTCTATCGGTTTGGCTTGTACTCTATCGGTTTGGCTTGTACTCTATCGGTTTGGCTTGTACTCTATCGGTTTGGCTTGTACTCTATCGGTTTGGCTTGTACTCTATCGGTTTGGCTTGTACTCTATCGGTTTGGCTTGTACTCTATCGGTTTGGCTTGTACTCTATCGGTTTGGCTTGTACTCCATCGGTTTGGCTTGTTCTCTATCGGTTTGGCTTGTACTCTATCGGTTTGTCTTGTACTATATCGGTTTGGCTTGTACTCTATCGGTTTGGCTTGTACTCTATCGGTTTGGCTTGTTCTATATCGGTTTGGCTTGTACTCTATCGGTTTGGCTTGTTCTCTATCGGTTTGGCTTGTACTCTATCGGTTTGGCTTGTAGGCTACTCTATCGGTTTGGCTTGTACTCTATCGGTTTGGCTTGTACTCTATCGGTTTGGCTTGTGTACTCTATCGGTTTGGCTTGTACTCTATCGGTTTGGCTTGTACTCTATCGGTTTGGCTTGTACTCTATCGGTTTGGCTTGTTCTCTATCGGTTTGGCTTGTACTCTATCGGTTTGGCTTGTACTCTATCGGTTTGGCTTGTACTCTATCGGTTTGGCTTGTACTCTATCGGTTTGGCTTGTACTCTATCGGTTTGGCTTGTTCTCTATCGGTTTGGCTTGTACTCTATCGGTTTGGCTTGTACTCTATCGGTTTGGCTTGTACTCTATCGGTTTGGCTTGTACTCTATCGGTTTGGCTTGTAGGATACTCTATCGGTTTGGCTTGTACTCTATCGGTTTGGCTTGTACTCTATCGGTTTGGCTTGTACTCTATCGGTTTGGCTTGTTCTCTATCGGTTTGGCTTGTAGGCTACTCTATCGGTTTGGCTTGTACTCTATCGGTTTGGCTTTTGCACTCTATCGGTTTGGCTTGTACTCTATCGGTTTGGCTTGTACTCTATCGGTTTGGCTTGTACTCTATCGGTTTGGCTTGTACTCTATCGGTTTGGCTTGTACTCTATCGGTTTCGGTTTGGCTTGTACTCTATCGGTTTGGCTTGTACTCTATCGGTTTGGCTTGTTCTCTATCGGTTTGGCTTGTACTCTATCGGCTTTTTGGCTTGTACTCTATCGGTTTGGCTTGTACTCTATCGGTTTGGCTTGTACTCTATCGGTTTGGCTTGTACTCTATCGGTTTGGCTTGTACTCTATCGGTTTGGCTTGTACTCTATCGGTTTGGCTTGTACTCTATCGGTTTGGCTTGTACTCTATCGGTTTGGCTTGTACTCTATCGGTTTGGCTTGTACTCTATCGGTTTGGCTTGTACTCTATCGGTTTGGCTTGTACTCTATCGGTTTACTTGTACTCTATCGGTTTGGCTTGTACTCTATCGGTTTGGCTTGTACTCTGTCGGTTTGGCTTGTACTCTATCGGTTTGGCTTGTACTCTATCGGTTTGGCTTGTACTCTATCCGGTTTGGCTTTGTACTCTATCGGTTTTGGCTTGTACTCTATTTTCAAAATTGTACTCTATCGTCTGTTGCAATGGTGCATTTTCGGACTTAAGAGCAATTGACTATGGAGTGCCACAGGGATCTAACCTCGGCTTGTACTTTACTGTTCCTCATTTATATAAACGACCTCCCCAATGTATCACCAATCATGTTTTTTATTTTATTTGCAGACGACACCAACGGTTTGGCTTTACTATCACAGTTCTTTTGGCAAACCCTTACTCAGGTCATAAATACAGAGCTCTACTCTAGTGGCGGACTGGTTTTCTGCTAATAGACTAACCCTTAACCTAGATAAAACAAACTTCATACTATTCAAATCCCATAGAAAAATGGGTCCCTCGGATGACTCGTTAAGATTATCCATCAATGGCATTCCTATTACTCAAAGTCACCTCTACTAAATTTTTAGGTGTTCACGTGGACCAACATTTGACCTGGAAGGAACATATAAAAACTATTTCGAACAAAATTGCTAAAAACATTGGTATTCTAACTCGAACTGCATACTTATTGCCCTCCTGCATTCGCCTAAAATTATATTATTCGTTGGTGTACCCCTATCTTACTTATTGTAATATGGTATGGGCATCTACTTATGATTCTAGACTACGGAGATTAATTCTATTGCATCGGTTTGCAGTTCGTATCATTGCGGGAGTTCCAAGGTGCGTTCATTCTGGACCACTATTTACTGACTTGAAGCTACTTAAACTAGAGCTTGATTCGAACATTACAGATTGGCCTATTTATGTACCGCTATGAACATGGTTTACTTCCAGCATGTTTTAAGGGACTTTTTCATCTAGGATCCGATGTTCATACTCACTACACCAGGAACTTTAACTCTTATCGCCCCATATACGCACACATCAATACTCGCTTATTCTCCATAAAATCTGTTGGCTCCACAACCTGGAACATGCTTCCCTCTCACATACGTTGTGCCCTCCACCTACGGCACTTTAAAAAATGCTGCATGCCTACCTGATTAATGGAAATTAGATATAACCTACCCTGCCGGATATTCTTTTTCACTGTTAGTTAAGGTTTTCGGTTTTTTCTTTATATTTTCAGTGTTTTGAATCGAGTTAATCATTTACTGTGTAATATGTACTATACTGTTTGCATTGCTGTACGAAACTTGATATTGCACTGTTTATCAAAAATTTAGCTCATTCATATTTCTGAAATGTTGTTCTAGGTGTCCCTAGTTAGCGGGATCTTGATCCCTTTTGGGACTCCTCTTGCGGCCAATCCTGATACTTTATGTTGAAATGTTATGTGTTTTTTCATTTGGCTTCAATAAAAGAGATTTGATTGATTTGATTGATTGAAACTGTCTCATAGAGTCATAGGTTGGAACCCGTACTCTACTGTAATCGTAATCGTAATCTCCAAATTTCTCAAAGCGCCACTCGAAAGCCAAGCGCAGGGCACCAGCTTATTCACGAGCGCTGCGTCTAGTCAGAAGGGTTGTCCAAAAGAGTAGTCCGAGGAGGTCCGAGTCCGGTTTTGCAGAGGATCAGAGGGGTCAGAGTAGCTGCTAAGGTGGGTGTCGTTTAGGTCGAGAGTTTGAAGGTAGATGATCAGTTGGCTACTGTATCCCTTGGTAGCCGATTTAGGCTGCAGCTGGAAATGATATTGCATCTGTAGTCTGTACCAGTGGTTTAACTTTCTGCTTTACAGTAGTACTTAATTTTACAGCCTTGCCAACAGTAATTCGCCTGTCAATGTGATTATTAATTAACCGTTTTAATTAATTTACCTAACTTTGGCTTGTTTTTTTCTAGACTAGAAGCTTCCAGCATAATAGCCTAGAGGTTCCGTGTTCACACTGAAAATCAATCAAGATATCATTATTCCTTTCTGGCACTGGCATTAGCAATTTTCTACATAGTACCATAGATGTATCTCTTAATTAGTCAAGATTCTACGGTCATCTTCAAACTTGAAATTACTGTAATCATGACCTAACCAGTCTCTTTAAAACTGAGCTCACAGGCCTATCTATATTTCTTGAACCATCCCAATTGCTGACATTACACACAATCTCTTGGAACCTATCATATTTTCCACTGTCATGTGTCATCCCTGTTAGCTTTTCACTTTCCACATTCCTTCCTCCCTTCCAGAGGTAAATGGGTTGTAAGCATATTGATTACTGTAATTCACTCACCCCCACCAACATAAGTAACTGACTCTTGTTCTGCTCCCGATTGGGCTCTTGAGCTTTTCAGTGGCTGCTCCAAAGCTTTAGCATTCGCTGCCCAGTTCATGTTCCCTTCCTTATAAACAAGTTTTCCATCAGATTTGCAGACTATCGATAAATAAGGATTCAAATCCCCATCCAATAGCATGGGCCTTCTCAGTCTAACGTAGAGATGTCTGTATTTGGCCAAAACAAATGGTAACCTACGGAAGACCAATGGTCTGCTTGATGAAGCCTAACCGATAGTTTTCAACGGAACCGATCTCATTTTCTCATCGGTGTGCCGCTGACTAGTAAAATACTAAAAACACCAAACCCAGATTTCAGATTTAAATAAGATATATAGGAAAACATACAGCTAAAGCAAGCATAGATGACACATTTATTTGTTAATTTTACATCAAGAATATTGGCTCCATTCAGTGTTGTGCTCGTCGTTTGTCCCGCTCCGGAACACGTTCCACCACTCGCCAGAAAAATCAACTGAAGCATTACACAACTCGTTCAAACAATGACAGCAAATATGCATGCATAAAACCATTCGATTTCACAACTATTGTAATCATAATCTATGGGGAAAGATCATCGTAGTAGATTACTTGTAAAATGGCAGCTTCCGACCGTTAAATATCAGCTGCCAGTGCTAAGCTACACAAACTTCGGCAGAAAGTCTAATTAAAATGTCTCATCCCACGATAGCCGTTTACTGCGGTGCCATGTAACTAATCGTGCATGCAGCTCGCCGCCTCTCTGATCAAAATGTCATCAAAAGAAAAGCGTCACAAGATAGTAATCAGAAAGTTGCAAGACAGCACATTTCCAGCGTCGGTTCAATGATTCGGCAGCCACTGACTCCAAGCCTTCAAACACACAAAAACATCTGGAATCATTGGTGGCAAACGCATTTCAATAAAACATCCCAACATTTAATTGCACCTTTAGTACCTTTAATTTCATCAAATGATGGACATAGATAATTTTTTCATACACATTTATTTGTTAAGTTGTACATGTACACACATGTTCATGCTGTGAAATTGATGTTTGCCTTTGACTACAACTACACCAGTAGTTGAAGGACACGGCACTAATAGTAGGCAGAGGTTGAAGAGACCTAGCAAGGGGTGGTTCCAATAATGAAGACAAACCCTAAGGTTCCTAGCCTAGGTGTCAGCTGCGGTCCATTCCAGATTTTCGGCTTGAATTTTGATCTCTGACATTTGGAGAATGACACCTGTCCATCATTCCATCCCATCTTCAGAAGTTCTTTGTGACATGTCACTTGGACTGAACTACTTCGTAGCACATCTTATTCGTTTCAATAAACCTGTGAAATTACTCTATGGGAGTAGGACTCTGCCTGTATCACCAGAAGGATTTTCACTGTTCAGTTCTTGTTAGCTTGACTGGAAATGAATAACAAGAACAAAAGTATAAAACAGAAAACTGAGCAACCTCGCTTACCGGTTGCATGACTTGACGTCGTGCAAATTTCACACGCTGCATCAGGATTCAAACCCACGCCAGCACATCACAACAGGCACATGTGCCTTTTGGAAATGAGGGAGAGAATTCACCATATTACCCCGGAAAAATGAATTTGGAAAGCCCTTTGAACGAAGAAAAGCATGACAAAAGATGTGTAACTGAATCAGTCTAAAACGTACAATAAACCTTCACACAAAACGATATACATACTTGTCAATACCAACATCCGGCATATTAGTAGCATGCTGAACAACAATTACGTAATTCGCAATTGGTAATTAGCAAAGATAATCTGTCATTTGCTGTACACAGAGAACAAAGGCTGATGTGTCAGAGGTCTGCCACCTTGTCACCAATAAAAATAACCAATGAATTTGCTTCAGCTGCATAAAAGGAAGTACTTGTCAACCATGACCTACACCTGCTGGCCGAGAACATAAAGGAAGTACTTGTCAGCACCAATGTCAGCTTTGTCAAATGCTGCGTTGTCCATGGCTTGAAACTGCAGGGCGTCTTGCAGGTCGTTCTGTGTTCAGAATAAAACTTGCATGTCTGGCTCTCATGGTAGTCCTACTTATATGATCTCTGTCGCCCGGTTTCCGACTTAGCCTCTCGTCGAGCTCTGCGCTCTTCGACTAAGGGGAGCTATTGGTCCCTCGGGCCCGCTCCTCGGTCAGACAGCGTGAGCCTTTTCGGTTGTTGGTCCACTTGGAATGGGCTGTCGGCTTACTGCCCCGGAATATTTGCCTGCTTTCTACCAACTTCTAAAGTCCTTTCTGTTTGGCCGTGGCTGGGCTTCTAATGCTATATAATCGAATGAATGAATGTTTTGAAATGTGATGGCTTGAAACTGCAAGCAGGTAGTGTTCAGAATAAAACGTGCATGCCTTTCATTAACAGAATGATGTCAGAGTACAGTTATGTCGACAATTTAATGTAACGGTGGTTTTTGGAGCACAATACATAGCATGCAACTAGCAAGTTAGATTTCACACACTGCTGTAAATGACATTATACAACAAGAAAACATTAGTAACACATAAATACTTACAACATGATGGCAATGACATCATACAACAAGAACATCAGTAACACATAAAAACACTTACAACATGATGGTCAGCCAGAGGAACACCTCCAACCCCAGGTAACTTCAGGTGCTGGTTCTCCCACGAACCCTCAACATGCCCACCAGCATCGCTGAGAACAGCAGCCGTCCCAGACGCAGCGTAAAAAGGTGCAGCTGGATTCATGGCATTCATGGCCGGCATGGGACCAGGCATCATGCCGTTCGTGAAGATAGGATGCCCACCGTGAGACATCAAAGCCGGGTTCTGGTAAAACACCAAAAAAATACTGCACCAGTTTCCATTATGCATTTAGTCATGTTATCAACAGTTGTCACAGCAGCAACAGATATGTAAAATTCAACAGACCTTTCATACGTCACTTCACCACATTACCCCGCAGAAATGAATTCATACTTTGACTTGTAATCATACTGTGTTCACGTCAGTTTCAAACAATAAACAAAGATTATTATTATTAATAATAATAATGACATTATTATTATTATTATTAATACTGACTTATTATTATTATTATTATTAATACTGACTTCCATCATCACAGATAGAGTCATTTTACACATCAAATAGTGCGTACACACTGCCTGCCGTGGAGATATGCAGGTCCAAATTACCGCACTTCAACTCGAGCTCATCATGCCTTCACTTGTATTGGATCATCTTTGTGGAACAGTCTTCCATTACATTTGCACTTGGCCCTGTGCAGCAAACATTCTCAAATTGTCTTAAAACGCACTTTTTTAGATCAGTCAGATAGCTATGTGTACAATGCTTTTGTGAGGTACTTAAAATGTGCCATACGAAGTTTCTTGATGCACACACCAAAGAGTACATGCATACCTGTACATTATTAATAATGGCAATCCTCTGAGCTTTTCATATGTACACTAAACAAAGTTTAGCTATATTACACATATAAAAGCCTTTACACCGTTTTGCTTTCCGCTATTTCCCTCCCCTTAGCGACAGTTTTGATGTCTGGCATGTTAATCTCTAGTAATTTATTCAAACATTCATACCTGAAGTCCACGATCAAAAAGTGAATCCATAATTGTCGAATGAGCTTGCTGCATCATTTCAGGACCAAAAGCTTGTGGCATCATGGCCTGAGGAGGCGGAGGTGGTACACTCATTATCGGCGTGCATTCATCAGTTCCATCACCCTGCGGACCTGAAATCAAGGATGCAGGTGCAGACGCAGTACTACCTCGAATCCAATCGCCACTCCCATCTATAGCACACACAAACAGCATTATAGGCACTCAGTTATCATAATCATATCACTCTAACAGTTAGCTGGCTCTGTGCATGTCATCAGCCACATCAGCCATTCATTCACCTTCTTGGTCATGTAGGAATATTATTTTATTCAATTGCACAATTAGCTCGATAATTTCTGACATTTTGGAGTTTGCCGTTGCTGAGCTTGCGTGCGGGATCAATTCTTCATTTCTGCTGTGGAGTTTGTATGTTTTGACTGTATTCATAGATCAACTTAACCAACACAAATGCGTGAATTGATGGGCAGTCATCCAGACGTGCAATCAAGTCTCGGATCAACACACCTGTGTATGCCACCTGCAGCTGGGTAATGTCATCCAAGTGTAACCATGCAAGTTACATTACAGAAGTAACGTAAGCCATTATCATAAATTGTCAACATCTAAACAAATTACATGTAGGAATCGAGATTTGAACTGACTGACCGCTAGCTATTTGACAAGTAGACCACTGTGGGATAGGAGCCATGCTGTTGAGGATGAAGTTATATCCAGGCTGGTGGTTAGTGAGGATTCGTTGTTTCTTGGTGCTGCGCTCCGTTCCAATCGGTCTCAGTAGCCTTCGCTCTGCTTCGTGCTGATGCTGCAGCTGCTGTTGCTGATCCGTGTTGCTTGGAGACGCGGGGCTGCTTGACGTCGTTGGAGTGCCATCCTCGGCGGCAGAAACCACTGGCACCATGCCTTCTGCAACACAAATTAAGACGGTTGAGCCACCTGTTTTGGCTTAAATGTTTCCATCACATCTACGGACATCTGGGATCTATATGGTTCTTTTGTCTAATATGTACCCCACAATCATATAATATAAAATTATGGTAAATTCCACTGGCTTCCAACCAGTGCACTAGAGATATATTTCAGTATTATATAAAGCCCTTCATTATACTAAACAAGATACAACCTCTTAGATGCTGCATGCTTACCTCGAAGATATACTCCCGAATGCGGAGTGCCATCCATGGACAGCATCTCGGATACCATGACTGTGTTAGGTAGGCTTGGCACCTGGATGCAGTCCGCTGGGGGTGGAGCATAAAGAGCCATGCCATCAGAGAACCGCTGTGCCATCATTGCCGGCGTACCCGGATGGAGACCGAATGCCTGAGGCAGTGCAGTTGACATGGAGGGCAGCGGGCCATAGTGCAGCGGAAGCGGTAAAGGATGCTGGGGAAAGAAGAACGGGCCAGGCATGTCGCCAACTTGGGCAACCTTGGCCGTTCCCGGGAGACTGGATGCCGTCTTTGAGGTGAAGTCAGGGGCATTAGGGTTGAGGTTGCTATCGATGTGCGGCAGGGTCATCGGGTTCTTCGAGGACGTGTACTCCTCGCGATGCGACTGCGACCTTGGAGAATCGTTGCTATCGCTCAGATAGGACGACGGCTTTGAGGAAGACATTCCAGGCAGGGCACCGTCAATGTACTGCATCATAGAATGACTTTCCGAGATGTGCTCTTGGCCGATGGAGCTGTTCACGGGAGAGAGGTCATCTTTAGGTTCGCTATCTACCGATTTCGTGCTGCTTCCGCTATAGCCAAACGGCTTAGCGTAAGGACCGCCAATCGGACCGTGATCCTGTGCGTTGTCGGAGCTGGTCACTGCTTTATGTCCGCCCACTTCAACACGCTGTGGAGATGACACGGTCTGGACAACCTGTTGTCCAATCGGCCGATATCCTGGTGCCTTTGCCTGGAGAGCTGAATCTACCGCTGTTTCCGATGATGGCATCGTGAGAACCAGTGAACTCGTCACTTGACTCGGTGCGCAGGTCAGGACTACTCCGGCTGCAGCAACGCTTGCAAAGTTCATCCGATTTTCTTTGCCTTTCAGGATGGCCGAGCCGGAGAAACTGTTGTTAAACGGCGAGTACTCGCCGCGCACCATCGGTGGCGCATCTGTGTGACTATTGAAGTTCTCTTTGCCACTGAACGAATGCGTCACCATCTGACTCGATGTCACAATTGGTAATGGAAGATGCTCCAACTTTGTCATCGGAATTGGGTTTCCAACAACGGCCGACCTTGAGGTGACGATGTCAGCTGCGGTCAAGTTCTTCGTCTGTTCTCTGGCACCGGCGGCCGTCTCCACTCGACCATGCACGACAGATGCCGTGGTCAGCTGAACCGTAGCTGTCTGCTGGACCGTTGCATTAAGGCATGTGCCTGTGACAGTCGATGCAACGGTGCAAGAAGCACTGGATGTAGCCGTGTCCTTGCGAGCGCCGGTGGGCATTGCGCTCGACGTACGGCTGTTCTGGAAACTCCCGTTGCGCTTCACCTGGTGCTGCGCCACGCTCACAGGCGTCCATGCTCCAATCTCAAAAGACTGGATCAGCTGGGGTTTAGCCACCTCCTCTCCAGTATGGCTTACCGCAGGATTGACCCAGTTAAGAGAACCTGCTGTGGACATTCCAACAACTGCGCTCTGCGGCTGTGTCTGAACTCCAGAGACGGTCATGCACTGCGTCAGCTTGTTTGCGGTAGCAGTTAGAGTGCTCGACAGGTTCGTGCTACCCACAGCCAATCCCAATTTAGCCGTGCTGTTTTTCCACGGATTCATCGTGGCGCTGTCAAACAGGGCAGCCGTGGTAGCCGGAGCAGTCGACGCATTCTTCAACTTGAACATCGGAATAATCTGCTCGATATCCTTGTCTGGCTCCCTCAGCAAAGTCTCTATGAGGTCGTAAGCTAGCCGGGTGGCCTCTACTGATCCACGAATCGTCATAATTCCATCTGACGAATTCTTCAACTTGTCTAGGTCGATGTGCGCCCCAGACGCCTCTCGCACACGATTGATGTTACATCCAGCTCGTCCGATAATCCGACTGATCGACTTGCCCGGGACGTTTATCTTCCTACACTTTCGTGTCACCTCCGTCCAACCCTGCTCCCTTCTGGAACCCTTCTTCGGGCTGGTCACGCTGGCCGGGCGCAACAATGCTGTTGTCACTACTGTCATGGCTCTCGAAGTCGATGTTACCTGTATGACTGGTGCAACGGCAGCTTTCGGTTTCGTAACTAGAGTAGCTGGCTTGCTCTCCATCTGCTCTCGTGACTGAGGCAGGGAAATCTTTATGCTTGAAGTCGATGGAAGTAATACAAAATCATCCAGGTCTCCTATGCCGGTTGAAGTAAAGCTTGAAACTTGGTAAGACTTGACTAACTTTTCTTTCTTAATGAAACTTTCCTCTTCGACAACTTGGATAGTGCAACTTTTGTTTTCACTCCTTACGAACTGTGGGACTACTTGTGCGACAGCTTTAGTTATGATCGGAGCGGCCGACAGTATAGGAGTTACAACTGCATGGTTTAACTGTGAAACACTTAACTTTGGCTCAACAATTGGTGTGCTTCCTCTCAGTGGCTCAGGTCCCTTGGTGTCTGTGGTTCCATCCTTGTTTTCTGGCTTGTTTTTGCTGTTCTTCTTGTTCTTTCGTGACTTCCTGTTGCTAGACTTGGTATCTGGATTATTTATTGGCAATGAATTTTCAATCTCCAGTTGCGCATCGGTTTCCTCTGGTTCATCCTGTTTAATCATTTCCATCCTGACCGTGTCTTCGATCGGCTGCGGACCTGCGTCTTCAGACGAATCGTCATCGTTCTGCTCATTGTCGCCACCGTTTTCGCTAAGCACTCCATTACTGTCCAACTGATCCTTCTCCGACTCTTGCCTCTTCTTCTTCTTCTGACGCTTCTTCTCCCGCTTCCTGGCCAGCGCCGCTTTCTTGCTTTCCTTTCGCGACTCCTCGAGTGCCAGTTCCTGCAGCAGGTTGTTGGCGTTCTTGTTAGCCTCCGCCGCCTGGCGATCCTTGGCGCTGACGATCAGCTCCATGCACTGCTGGCACTTCTTCAGAAGTTCCTTATCGGTGATTGTCTGCTTGGTACGCTGGCACTCCAGATCTGATGGAAACTGCGTCACATGCCTCACAAGCCATTTGACGACTTTGACGTGGCCCTTTCGAAATGCCGCCATGAGGCATGACACCTTACGGTTATCCTGGCTGTCAACATCTGCTTTGGCGTTCACGAGCAGCTGCACGACCTCTAGGTGACCTCCATTGCACGCAAGCCACAGCGGAGAATTTCCTTTCTTGTTCTTCACATCGATTGCAGCCTTACGGTTGATGAGCAGCTCAACAAACCGGAAGTGGCCTTTGTCGGCCGCAATGGTCAGAGCCGTATCGCGGGACGACGGGACAGGTGGGGCATTCACATCGGCTCCCTTGTCCAGCAGAACCTTTCCCACCTCGACATAACCTCCAGAAGCAGCCTCCATCAACGGTGTGAGTCCAGTCTTTGCACGATGCTCGATGTTGGCCTTGCGATCGACTAGCAAACTGACGACGTCGTGCCGGCCTTGGAAGCAGGCGAGCGTGAGAGCCGTGTTGCGATTTGTCTCGATCTGGGCATTGATGTCGCTGCCCATGTCGAGCAGCAGACTCACTGCCTGCACGTGCCCGTTCATTGCGGCCAGCATCAGCGGCGAAATACCGAGCTTGCTTCCAGTTCGCGAGTTGATCTCGGCGCCGTGCGTTAGCAGCAACTTAATGATGTTCACGAAGCCACCAGAGGCGGCCAAACTCAGTGGAGTGTAGTCAGACACGTTTCGGTGCTCTTTGTTGGCGCCACGAGACAGCAGCAACTCCACCACCTCGAACCTTCCACTCGAGCACGCAAGCGATAGTGCTGAATCCTTTGTGCGCTCCGATTGTGCTTCGATGTCGGCGCCATGATCTAGCAAAATCTCCACGACCGCTTTGTGACCTCCAGTCGCAGCTAGTATAAGCGGTGTAAATCCTTTCTTGTCTCTGTGCTCGATGTTTGCTCGCCTAGACAGAAGAAGGCTCACAAGCTCGGTGTGTCCGCCTGAGCAGGCGAGCGTAAGCGCCGTGTCGTGGTTGGCCTCCGTCTGCGCATCCACCTCGAGCAACGAGTATGCCTGTGGTGTCCCCTGTGGTGATGCAGGTGAGCAGTTCGGAGATAGCGCCGCTGACGACGAAGATGGTGTAACCGCCGCATCCACGCACTCGAATCCCGAATTGGTAGAAGCATTGGTGCCGACCGTTCCGCTCGACTTGATGTGCGCGTCCAGCGAGCCTAGCTGTTGACTGATCTGATGCAGCTGAAACTGCTGTTGCTCGTTCGGTTGGTACTGGATCTGAGTGTTGGCCTTGTTCGCAACCTTCTGCATGTTTCCAGGAAAGCCGGCCGAGAACGGCACGGTGTTAAGCATGGATACGGAGGCAGGCTGTGTGCCAGGCGCCAGGCCACACATCTGGACCTGTTTCAGTTGCTTCTGGTGCTGCTGAAACTGCTGTGCTTGTAGCACCTGCTGGAACTGCTGAGCTTGATGTAGGAGGTCTTGTGTGGTGAGCTGTGAGGCCGATCCCGCGGTGGCCGCACCGGCCGGGTGGACCAACTGGCCGGACGTCGTACCGGCCGGCGTGATGCCCTGCTTGTGCTGCAGAAGCTGCTGGAGCTGGTGAGCCGTCTGCAGTTGATACTGAAGCTGCTGAGCCTGCTGGAGCAGTTCGTGCTGCTGAAGGTATTGCTGGCTGAACGGTCCCTGCTTCAGCTGCTGTCCCTGGTGCAGCTTCAGCTGCTGAAGATCAGTGCCAACTGAGGTGCCACCACAGTATGCAGGTAGACAGATGTGCTGCTGCTGCTGCTGCTGTTGTTGCTGCTGCATATTTGGAAAGAGGCAGTTTGGCATCAGCGGCTGGTGGGACAGTGCCATCGGTTGCTGTTGCTTAGCACCAAGCAGCAAGCCATTCGTCTGACTAAGGTTCTGCAACACAGTTGAACACAAATCTTGATAATCCATGCCCCATCTATTCTTTGGCATTTAATCACATAAGAGATGTTCAAAAGAAATCTACGATTGTACACAAATCTTTACAATCTATGCCCCTTCTAATCTTTGGCATTTTTTTTAATCACATAAGAAATGTTCAAAAGAAATTTAGCATCACACGAATATATGCATGTAGTTTTGACCCTTATGTAACACAATAATGAACCTCTTAAAGAAGCTGGCAATAATAGAAAAATTAAAAATATCAAAACTCCTGATTATATATATATGTCTTAACTGCCATCCCATAGCTGAAAACTTAACTTTTAACGGAAAAGCAATACTTGTTAAATCAATGAATCAATCAATTCTTTTATTGAAGCCACTGAAAAGCGAAACAGAAGCAACATGATTATTTTCCATTGTTAGCAACATAACACAAAAGCAGCATGAATATTTTCCATCATTAGCAACAATAGGGGACCTCACAGGGACAATAGTCCTGCTAGATATGGTCACCTAATGAAGTAAATTACATTGCATCTTTTAACTTAAATGTTCACCCGAATTCCATCAACAAGATTCAGTAATTGTATTGTATTTGACTACAGAAATGGTCAAACAATGCAATACAATACCGGAATCTTCCTATCACCTAACAGGGCGTCAGACGCTACCTGTTGCTGTTGTTGTTGTTGTACTGGCCGAGCGACATTCCCAGGTCTCGCTTGCTTTGCTTTCGGTTGTTGGTTTGGCGCCAGGTCGAGCTGCGTCGTCTGAGTTCTCTGTTGCCAGACAAGACTCTTCGGTGCTTCATTTGACGCTGAATCAGCAGGAGCTGACGTCACAACGGGGCCACCGGGTGCGTTATTTCCTTGCATCTGAACAGCGTATGGGTCAAGAATGTACTGGGTTGATGACATCAAGGATAGGTTCTGTTGTTGCTGTTGTTGTTGTTGCTGCTGCTGTTGTATCTGTAACTGTTGTACAAGAGGCTGCTGTTGCACTTGCAGCTGTTGTTGTTGTTGCACCTGCAGTTGCGGAGGTTTTTGTTGTTGCAGTTTTCGGTGACCTGAAATGAGAATCAAAGAAGTTTGTGAACTGACAGCAGAGCTCTTTTGTATTCATGTTCGGTAAAGTAGGTTCCAATCACATTCTAATGTACAGCCGAACAGTTTGCAAGGAGACGATTCATGAAACTCCCAAATGAAATTAACTCAGTCTGTGTCAGAAAATAAATCACATCCTTGAGCAAGCCAGTAATTCCAAAGCTCCAGACAAACAGTAACTTATATAAAAAAGACACAGAGCCTCAACAATTTTAACAATATGATTACTCAGCCACTAATTTCCAAATGGGAATCAATTAGATTCCACAGATTACTTTAAAACCTACCACCGATCAAATTATAATGTTTCTGGATAAAATTTCTGCCAAACGTTTGGCTGTACAAAACTGTAGCAAATACTAATTCAAAAACTTTAAAATATTGCTGTAACCAATTACTAGTAAACCAGTTATCAAAAGCTGATTTTCAAAAGGTCCAATGCAGACACACAATAAGTACAACCAGCAAACTGAGAGACCAACACAACTCTGAACTATACGTCCAACTGCTGTGACAAATATCAAAAGCAATTATTATTAATCAGCCCCTTTAAGATACACTGACGATCTGAACCGACTGTCAATTGATGTCTTGCACATTTACGATAATGGCACTATACAAATCATTAGATGAGACTGGAAAGCATTACAGTTTAGTTACATTGTACTACATGTTCAATTACATTACATTCATAGATTGCGCCATTCATTGTCTTATGCACATATGGCTTACCTTTGACAAAAACTCTGTTTTGTCGTTGTCCATCCGGTCTGACATCATGTTGCTGCAGCTGTTGTTGTTGTTGCTGCTGTTGTTGTTGCGGAGGTGGCAGTGGCGGTTGTTGTTGCGTGACGGATGTTTGCTGGCTACACGTCAGCGACGGCTGCGGCTGCGAGTCAAACCGGAACTCCAGTTTTCCCACCTGCTGCTTCAGCAACTGCATCTGCTCTTCTAGCTGTTGTTGTTGCTGCTGCTGCTGGAGCTGCTGCTGCTTCATGAGCAGCTGCTGCTCGATCTGCTGCTGGTGCCGCAGCAGGTCCTGCTCGCTGACCGTCGGCAGCTGATAGCGCGGGTCTTCCTGGACGATCTGGTGCTGCCACTGGAGCGCTCCGAGTTGGATCATCTGCTCCAGATGATGCGGCGACCACAGATGCTCTTCCGCATGCTGCTGCTGCGGCTGCTGGGCCGGCTGCTGATGCCAACGTAGGCTGTTCTGTTGGAGGAAGACCTGCTGCGGCGACTGGCTCTGACTCTGGTTCGCTTGCAACTCCGTCAAGAGCATGATTGTCGAGAGGTCTAGCTCGTCGCCATTCAGGCCAAAGGACATGTCAAGATCGCTGGTCGTGGCAGAGACCTCTGTTGTTGTCTGTTCACAGTAATTGCAGCCGGCGTCGATGGTCATCATCTCTTTTTTCGGGGAATCGCTGACAACCTTTTCTGCCTCGGTTGGACTGGAAGGCCCTCCTCCATCACCATCTTGCCGCTTTGATTCAGGACTGGATTCGTGGCTTTCGTTTGACTTAACAGCCACTTCTCCCTTTCCTGACTTCTCCGTTAACTTGGTCAGGTCATCATTCGACGTACTGTCCTCGATCGCTTCGGCGTTAAATGCCAACTCTCGTCTTGAGCTACCAAAGCTGGAAAGTGTACTCATGACCGATGCTTGGCTCTCTGACTGAGCGGGTGTACTATCACGCAGAGGAAAGCAGTTCTGAAAGGGCTGCTGGAGGCAGGGAGAACTCTGAGAGTAGTCGCGAACGGGAAGCGAGGGCGGTTTCTGAATGGTGGAAGCTTGCGAAAGATTAAGGGTGCTAGAACCAAATCCTTGCTGCTGCTGTTGTTGTTGCAGCATCTCTCCGATACTGAAAGCCTCCGGGCTTAAAAAATTTGACGTCTTTGACAAAAGATTTAGCTGGAAAGACAAAAGGTCAAACTAAAGTAATAACAGGCAAACAGAATAAAAGTTAATTTCAACTTATACATGTATTGCAGTGGCAAGTCATTCTATGCCATAACCACTAATATTGCCATAAAAGTGCTACAATTTTGTAAAACAGGTTAAATTTCTAATAAAACATGGCTTTTGAATAATCCTATTGATCAATATCTTATTCACCCAACCAACTGGGCCAACTTGAGTGGTAAGAGTAACTGGTCAGATTGCTCTAAGAGAATGGGATTGAATGAAAATAGGAAAACTTTCACACCTGCACCCGGGATTTGAATTTTGCTATGCCACAAAACCTAATAAGTTGCTATCCAGCCACACAACCTGCAAAGAATGAATAGTTTGGGGACGGACTTCCTTGTTTACACCGGGTGTGCATGCCAAGTAAGAATTCTGCAGCACCCAGACAATGTTTCAAGAACACAGGTCTAAAGAGAAGTCTAAATTAAAATGATTACCTCACCTTTCACATCCATACACATCCTAAGTATCAACTGTTTCCCTGCAAATGGCTATGGACAAAAGCTTCAACAAGCTGCATCAGATAAGGACAGGACAGGAACATCTCCAAATGGCTATTTAGCCATGCATAGCTATATAGAGTCTTAGCTATATATGGTGTGTGGAAGCCTAGTGGTCAGTAAGCTGGATTGCCAACCAAGAGGTCAGAAGTTCAAATCCCCTAGGGCAGAAACGCATGTTCAAATGCCTGCCCCACTTGCACCCCTCGAACTCATCTACAAAAAGAGCGCACTGTCTGTGGGAAGATCAGACAGCAAGGCATACGCCTGAACACAGACGCAGTCACTATACCTTGACACTACATCACATCAAGCAGTCAACGCAAAAACCCTCGAACAATTACCTGGTCATTTTCCACTTTTCCTGTGCGATGAAGTTTTTCGAGGAGCTGCTGCTTTTTGATGGCCTGTTCTTCCGGCGTCATGTCGTACAATTCCAGTTTCTTCAGCATACTGAAAATACCCTTCAGCTGTTCGTTTACCTTCATTTCGCCTAAGCCTGGACTAGGACTGGGAGTTCCGTTGGCTGCAAGGAATGCCGAGAGGACAGCAACGTTATCGGACGACTGCGAGCTCTCGCCCATGATCGCAATCTTGCACTTTTCGCTCAGCTTCAACTCAAGATTTTCGTCGACACCAAACTTACAGCTTGGCTGATGAAGATGTTCCTTTGGCAGTAGCGAGTCCACGACCTTAGTCGGGTTAGAACACGTCTGGTTCTGTTTCAATAGGTTTGACTGAGCACCTGTTATGACATAAAGACGGTCAATCAATTGATTGTCAAGATGTCTTGTTTCTGCACTGGCATTCTGAGTAGTTACCTTGAAGAGGCACTATATACATTTTTGAATGAATGAATTATGAACTTCTGCCACTCACTACACAAGCAACTTGAGCAAGTATCCTAAATAATTTTTCTACCCCAACAGTTTTGAGCCAATTTAACACGTACACATTGTCACATTTTCAGTATGAGACAGCAATAGAATCAAATTTCTGGGTTTTTAAAGTTCCTTTTATGTAACCATACAGTATTTGTGTCAATTCAGGCAATCACCTTAAAAGAATTAAAGTAAAGATTAAGGACTGTTCATTAGCGGTTCAGGCTAGATAGCCTAGTTTGATATGTTATTAGTGTTATAAACTATCAGTATATACTGTCTGGCAATTTGACATTTTGTCAGATGCTCAGCTATTAGTCAGCTTTGCCTTAGTCCACACCATAGAACGAGTATGCGCATATTACGAAAATTTTCCGGAAAAAATCACTGGAAATTTTCCAGAAAAATATGAAATTTTCAGGACAATTTTTCCGCCTCACAACACTAGAAGCAAGTATCCTAAATAATTTTTCTAGCCCAACAGTTTTGAGCCAATTTAACACGTACACATTGTACAGCAATATGAAACTGGAATGAAACAAATAAAAGTAAGCATAGTAAACACAGTCATAACCGTAACAGTAACCATGATCACAGTATCCATCATCAGCTTCACATTCAAAGGAGAGAGTGAAGGATATATTTCACTTCACAATACAATACAATACAACACAACACAATACAACTGGGGCGCGGTGGTATAGGGGTATGTTCGGTGCCTTGCAGCTGGAGGGTTGCGGGTTCGAATCCACCTCAGAGCCGCAAGGGACCCTGGGCAAGTCCTTCACTGCAATTGCTCATGCGCTCGGCGTGAAACTCCGATTCAGCGTCCGCGCAGTAGTCGGGAGCGCCTCTGAATGGGCAATCTGGTAGGGGCGCTATAACAAGTGTTCAAATACAATACAATGCAATACTTCTAAACTTACTCTAGAGGCATGCTCATCCAACTATTCACAGTGGGCTCTCCTCTATGCTGTTCGAGGCCTGAGATTCAACGATGAAAGATCTTTCTCCATGACCCACGACCAGATGGGTTTTTTGGTTGGCCATAAAGTCCTATACACTTCCTTAGGGCTTGTTCATCACTGCTTCAAGGCTCTCTTAACTCCTCTCTTTTTATGAGGTTCTTGCAAGCAATGAAGAGAAGTCTAAATGTTAAAGACTGTGACATTTTGTGATGGCTACTTTTCCTTCCTAGTCACCCATTTGCTCACATGGTTCAGATCGGAGATCTTAAACTTGGCACACTAACTTCTGCCTCATTCTTCAATCACAACATCCTAAACTACAGTACTTCTTGACTGTTTCAAATTTCAAATCCTGGACTTGTCAAAAAAAATCATTACTGAAATCGTCATGACACCTTAGCGCAACAAATTAAAGACAAACATAGTGCTGACCTTGGTAGCAACAGCTAGCATGACCTTCGGCAGCAGGAAACAGTGACTGCGAGGACGCATTGCTCCAGATGCGATCGTCTGGCAGTGCTGATACAATGGCAGACGGGCCACAGAAGGAAACGGCTGGGTCAGGCGGAGGAACAACGTTGTTAAGACCTTGCATTGGAACTCGTGGAATCTACGAGAAACATTGTTACTTATGTTTTAACAAAACAATTACGTATGCGGTTTTTTCAAACACCTGCTCATGTGGGCCAATTCAGTAACATCTGAATCTGACATGATTGTTACTTATTCAGTAGAGGAAAGGATTTTCCATTAGTGGAATAATCATTATAGCCACAACGTTTTCACTCTGAGCACTTGAAATAATCAAGGTCAATAATTCGGTGCTGTTGTGCATCATCATCAAATAATTTTTTCATCAATTTCTGATGCTGAGTCGTCATTTTCCCTCAGATTATCTCTGATAGTCTAAACCCATCCCAAGCCAGGAGGAAGGAGGAGGGTTCTGCAATAGGCTTGCAAACCACCCAGTGGGAAACCTCTAGCAACAGAAATAACAGGCTGGCATGAAGATCAGAAGGACACGGGTTCGATACCTGCTAGTCCCATATGGTTGTTGACTCAGCCTTCCACTCCCTAAGGGCAATGGCAAAATGAGCAGTAGGAAAGATGGGCGCCTACTATATCATGTAATCTTCCTGCACACTTATGAGTCTGAATTAATAAACATAATTATTATATTATAAGTTTGTTTTGCATTGACTGAACATTCACGACTGATCACACTGCCATGTTCTTTGTACAGAATGAGCACAATGTGAATGAAGTTAAACTAACAAACACTGTGAACTGCTTACCTGCTGCAGGTCAAGCGAAGACTGGGACAGTGACGACTGACTGAGCTCATCAGAGGGAGATGAGTTTGACGACCCTGTCCAGTCCAGCAATAGCTTGACCACCTGTGCATGTCCACCTTTTGAAGCTTCAATTAGCATTGTTGAACCATCCTAAATGAGAAAAAAAACTGGTGGTCATATTCAAGTTTTTTTATACTTTCACTCAGTTCAGGCAAAACCCTTTCAACCTCAGAACAATGCCACTTACAAGATGCACGCAGTCAGCAACTGTCCTACATTACTTAATGATGCTTAACCGACTCCTACAGCAATTATGTAACAGTTCTGACCAAACCAATCTCTGCTCCACAGTTTGTGTGAAACCTAACAAACTTTATTATTTCAAGTCACCAACTCCGACATACACCGAAGATAGTAATCACAAATAAAATCACGTTACAACAGCAATAAAGGTCACGGTGATGTTCACATACGCTCTTGTTCATCACAGGGTGATTTCACACAGGACACTACTTTGAAGGGGTGCAGCAAATTTCTGTATGAATTTACTTACTATGCATAATGCTGTAATGAAATACTATTTACAAAAAGCATTACACAGGTTCTTAAAAACAGCAACAGAGAGTGCATCTGAGTAGATAACTTGAAGGGACGCTATATAGACATACATACATACATTGCATTACAGTATACTTGGCACAAAATTAAAAACATCAACCTGCCTTTAGCTTATGCGATGCATTGGCACCCTTCTTCAGTAGCAGTTCAACAATGCTGAGGTGGCCACCAGCACAGGCCAGCGACAGAACGGTGTGGTCATTGTTCGTTGTTGTCTTGTTGACATCCGCTCCTGCAAGACAAGTTCGCGTTGCAACAAATCAGATGCAAGGCAATATATTCAAAGCCAATTTTATTATATCTATGGAAAATCTCTTTCTACTTCAGTTTAAGCATTTACAGATTAATTTATTTCAGTTTAAAAATCAGTCATAGTATCATTTTCTAAAAAAAACTCCTCAAAGTCAACTTTATGATCACTTCTAAATATTCTTCAGTACCAAAAGCAAAGACTCGCAGCTGTTCAAATCTATGCTCATAAATGTCACACAAGTTCAGCCAATAGAAACTAGCATTCGGAAAACGTAATCTTATGTCAAGTAACGCTGAACAGTAGTTACTCTATGAAAGGCACAATATATGCATATATCTACATTATCAGGGGTGCGCTATAGCCTAGTGATTAGCATGCTGGAACTGATATAGATTGGGTTTCAAATCCCGCCAGAGCAGAAATTTGTTTCAAGATTTCTGTTCCATCTGCACCCCTAGCCAACTGAGCTATAATGAGTACACTGACTGTACACTGTCAGTGGGAAGATGAGACAGCGATGGAGAGGACTGGCCAGCCGCCTTCATATGCCAAGGCTAAGAAAATGAAGTCACTTACACTTCATACCATGACAGTCTGAGCCTGCCTCTCAGGCTAGCTTAAAGGACTGCTCCTCTTCTATCCTTGTATATCTGCATTGCATTACACAGTGATTATTTGTCTAGACTTAATCAATGATTGCTTGGAGGATCTTATTGAATTTACAATAGAAAATAGAATTACTAATGTCTAAATTGAACATCAGATACTTTAGAAAAGCGACTAAAATTGTAAATGTTGGCTTTACATTATTATACTAATTAACACAACCTACCTTGGCTGATCAGGTATTGAACAGTACAGAGATGGCCCACCCTTGCAGCCTTCATCAGTGGAGTCCTACCACCTTCAGACTCATGCTCCTAAAGACAAACATTGTGTTATACTACTTGTAAATCACCAGTATAAACTAAACCAAGCTAACCCGATCAACATCAACTTCAGCATTCATCTAGTGACCTTGTGCAAGCTGTTGGTCACTAGACGAATGTTAGGTCAGTGTAATAAACAGTGTTCTGAAAGTGCTTTAGCAAAGACACAAGGTAAAAAAATTTAGACTGCTCCAAGAGTCTCATTTCAAAGTGACCATCTTTTGATGACAAGTGAGTTATGATTGTGGTGCTATAAGAGTCTCAAGCTTATCGCAAATTAGACTGCCATTAACTAACCATTTCGCTTGATGCAAATTTAAACGTACATTTAGACATTGCAAGGGATGTGCAATAGCAACTAACATGCTGGGCTGTTCAAAACCACAACAAGGCAAAAACTTATCGATTTTTGCTACATGTGTGCCCTAGTCAACTCATAATGAGTACATTGACCAAACACATTGACCAAACACACTGTCAGCTGGAAGATCAGAAGGCAATGGAAAGGACTGGAAACCCATCTTCACATGACAAGGCCAAAAAATGAAGTTGTTAACACGTCATGTCCATGGCTGCCTCTCAGAGCTAGCTTAAGGTAATGTACTTCTCCTTCAATTGTGATATAGAAAAGTAGGTGTGTAATAAGGGACATGCATGCACTAGAATTCAAATCCCAGAAGCAGCAGTTCGTAGTTACTACATAGCTACCAACCCAAACACTGAAGACAATGCTTTCAATAGCCTGCACTGTGTATCATGATTTGAACATTTCTGAACAGTCAAATCACAGACAGTTTAACTGTTCAAGTACTGGCAATCACTTGTCTCATCCAACTATCCACCTATAATATATTGCCATTAATACTGACCAGATCCATCCCATTCTTGAGGAGAAGTTCAACGACATCCGTATGACCATTTTCACAGGCGTACGTCAATGCATTATCACCCGTCTGCGTCTTTGCGTTGATGTTGGCACCTAGAAAACCGGCCACACAACACAGTCAATCAATCTTCAATCATTTCCAACAACAACCAAAGAATAAACATGCAAGCACACGAACTTTACTTGCAACTGACCACTGGCAATGTCCATTTTACGAACCATCTACCAAGTTCATCAGGGTGAACAGTCTTCCTCAGTCTGTTGTCACATTCACAATTATCAATAGACCCGTAATGCTTTGACAAAAGCCAAAAGATTATGCAGCTGAAAAATCCTTCAGAAAGTTGTCAAAGAATAATGTTGGAAAAAGTGCAGTGTGTCATATAATGCGTTATTAGCCTACCTTACCTAACCTGAGCAAATCAACTGGCTTTCCTGACTAGATTGTCTTTCACAAAATTTCACTTCAATATCACACAAAGCAATTGCCAAGTGGCTTTCTTGACTAGATTCTCTTTCAGAACTCAAGTTCATTTCACCAACTCACATGGCAAGTGCCAAAGAAAGTGGTTTCAAGCATCAAGCACTCACAAGTCACACAGTAAGCAGTTAGGCCTTAACTAAAAACACAATGGCTTAGGGCAACGGGTCAATATTTCTGAAAAGGTGGTTGACAAACCACTATTGTTCAACAGAAAGGTTCCATGTAACCCATGAGAGGCTGTTCCCAGAGAAGCTTATAAATTAAAAAATGACAAATTTATGTTTTTACTTCAAGTGCTATTGTTCACGAAAAAAAAAAAAAGCACGAAAGCTTTTACAATGAATTACAAAGTGTAATTGATAAAACTCCTAAAGGAGATGTAATAATGGTCATTGGTGACTTTAATGCGAAGGTGGGAAAATATAATGGAGGAGGGGGAGACACGTTAGGAGGTCATGGGTTGGGAGAGCAAAATGATGCAGGAGAGAGATTAGTGGATTTTTGCGAAGGAAACAGCCTGAGAATAATGAATACATGGTTTGAACAGCCAAAAGAAGGTTGTATACGTGGACGTCACCAGATGGAAAACACAGGAACCAGATTGATTACATACTGATAAATAAAAGATGGAATAGCACGATAAGAGATGTTAGAACAAAACCAGGCGCTGACTGTGGAACCGATCATGAACTACTAGTAGCAACAGTGCAAACGAAACTAAAAAAATTAAAAAAAGGAGAAAGATTGATCACATACGACTGCAAGGAAATATTTAGAAATAAGGAATAGATTTGAAATATTGGAGAGGGACGATGCAGAAACAGAGGAGGTTGAGAACAATTTATGGGAAAAGACAAAGGAAGTGATCTTAGAAACTGCGGAGAAATATATTCCGAAGAAAAGAAAAACTAAAACAACTCCTTGGCTATCAAAAGAAGCTATTAACATAGCCATATGCAGAAGGGAAGCAAAAAGAGAAGGAGATAAAGATAAGATAAGAAAACTGAACAGCGCATTCCAAAAACAAGCGCCGCATGGACAAAGAAAAACATCTAAATGAATTATGCAAGGAAATGGAGGAGGAGGGAAGAAAGGAAGAACTAAAACTAGTTTTCAAAAATCATTCGCTGAAAGCAGGTGATGGACACATAATTGCGGATGAAGAAGGAATGAAGAAAAGATGGAAGGAATACACAGAAGATAAAAGAGTAAAGGTAGAAAAAACAGATGTAACAGAGTATGAAAATGAACCGAAATCATGGAAGCAGAGGTAGAATGGGCTATTAAACAATTGAAAGATAATAAGGCCCCGGGTCAAGACGGGATACCAATAGAAATGGTAAAAGCTGGGGATGGCGTGATGACAAAGACAATAACAAAAATTTGTAATAACAATGGAAAACTGGAAAGTGGCCAGAAGATTGGAAAAGTTCAGTCTTTATCCCTTTATTTAAAAAGGAGACGCAAAAGAGTGTGAAAATTACAGGACAATAGCAATGATATCACACATAAGCAAAATATTACTCAAAATAATACATAAAAGAATGGAGAGTACAATAGAGAGAGAGCTTCCTGATAGTCAAGCAGGATTTAGGAAATTTCGTGGAACACGTGATCATATTGCCAATATGAGGTGGATAATGGAGAGACAAAGGGAGTTTGGACAGAAAGTATACATATGCTTCATTGATTATAGCAAAGCGTTTGACTGCATTAATCATGAATTGATGTGGAAAACCTTGGGAGAAATGGGAATGCCGAAACACTTGATACAACTTCTTAGGGGTCTGTACGAAGATCAGATAGCGGTGATAAGGACTGAATATGGAGATACTGACAGATTCAGGATTAGGAAGAGTGCGGCAAGGATGCATTCTGTCTCCTTTCCTATTTAATATGTATGCTGAAAGGATAATGAGGCAGGCGGGAATAGATGAGGCTATGGAAGGAATAAAGATAGCGGGAAGAACAATGAACAATCTGAGATACGCTGACGATACAGCACTCACAAAAAACGATTTGGTAGAACTAATAAGAAAGCTCAAGAGGAAAGCAGGACTCTACTTCAATATAAAGAAGACAAACACAACAGAGGAGGAGGACAGTTTTGTAGTAGATGGAGAGGAAATAGAAACGGTAACTAGCTTCGGGGATCAGTAATAGAAAAAGAGGGAAAGTGTGATATGGAAATAAATCGTAGAGTAGCGATGAAAACTGCAATGAATGGTCTGGAAAAAATATGGAAGGACAAACATGTGAGTATAGACACGAAAAAGATTGGTGAAGGCTCTGATCATACCAACAGTAACATACGGCAGTGAGACATGGACAATGACCAAGAAAATGAAAAAAAAAAGAACAATATGCGAAATGTGGATATGGAGGAAGAAGAGAATATCATGAAAAAGAAAAGGACTTTGCGCATGAGTATCGGAATTGAGAATGAAGAGACACTACAACAAACAGTGCTAAGAGCAAAGTTTGAGTTCTTTGGTCATGTCATTCCAGATGGATTGGAAAGGAAATGATGTTAGCATATGGAGAGGGAAGGAGAAAACAAGGGCGACCAAGGAAAAAGTGGATGGACGAGATACATGAAACAACTGGAATGAATTTGGCAGAACTGAGAGATGCGACGGCGGACAGAAGGAAATGGAGAGGCTTGATCATGAAGGTCGCTAGAGTTCCAGGAACTGACAGCACAAGGTCAGGTCAAGGTCAGCTATTGTTCAGTAGTACTGAAAAATAACTCTTCTGTATGCTGCCATACAAATTACTAGCTTCGAACCCAATAGACCTTTGCTGATATCTCAACAAAGGCAATTTCATTCTTCATTAGACTAAAGAATCTCAATAAAACATTAGTTTCAAGAGTAAATGACTGCCAGTCAGCAACAACTCAGTTTTCTGTGAGAACCACAAAACAAGGTAACAACATCATCAAAAGAAAATGACAATGACAAAATAAAGACCATATTTTTGCCGAAAAGACCCAAATGTCGAAAATGTTCAGACAGTAGCAGAAAACAACACCGCATATCTGGAGTCAAACCAAGACTACAAATGTAACCAGAACTGGAAGCATGTTTATAAATTCCGGCGTTACATTGGTAGTCCAACCAATGTGGTACATACCACACTTCAGTAAGAACTTGACAAGATCCAGGTGACCCTCTTGTGCTGCTTCCATCAGTGGAGTTGAACAGCCGAGCTCCAAGTCAGCCCCAGCTTTGACGAGGAAGTCAACCACCTCAAGAAAACCACCGCAGCAGGCCAACGTTAGTGCCGTCTCTTGGGTCTCCTCCGTCTGGGCGTTGATGTCCGCACCTGGCAACAAAGAACTTCCCATTTTTCACATTTTCATAAGAAGGCCATTATTTGTAACATGTATTCTAATGAGTAACCTTCTATACAGCCATTATCTCTTTTAAACAGCATCAATCAGTGGTCATAGTTCCGAAATTGCATTCCAAAAACACAACCAGTCGAGATCTACAAGGTCTAGAGACAGGTTACGGAGGATAAGCAATCCTGAAAAGATGTTATTTTAAAAGATGTGACATTAACAATGCAAACAGCAGAGTTATCAATGATTTAAGAAGGCTGGCAACACCGGAAATTAGGTATTGCTCATTTAGTTCAAAAATTCAACATTGACACTAATCTACAATTTTTAACTATGTAGACAGTATTAATAGACAATAATAAATTCCCTGGTAATAAAGCGGGATACTAGTGACTTACACAGTTTACTAGTGGTTTTTAACTTAATTTTGCAAACGGTTCTGCTTAGATTTTGCAGATTACTAGTCAAGGTTTTGATTTAACAACGGCTAGCTTAATTTTCAGTTCTGTTTACTAATTAGGTTATTGCTTAATTTTCATTTAGTTCTCTTAAATTTCAGTTCTGTTCACTAGTTAAGGTTTTTGTCTTTATTTTACATTAGTCCTCTTTATGGTAGTATGTATTAATAGACATAAATTCCATGGTAATAAAGCGGGATACTAGTGACTTACACATAGTGCAACTAACAAAACATGGAGTGTCTGGAAACAGCACGAGCCTTTGTGGCCCATGTACAGTCTGAACTATGTCTGATTACTCTAGAATACTACATCACTGGCTGCAGACAGTAATGTAGTTTCCCTCAAAAGTTAATGAGATAATCATGTGATCAGTTTTAAATTTCCATACTTATGCCATTATGATTATTCTGGCTCACAACTTGTAAACTATTCTCTGGAAACAATAAAAGGATTGATTGATTGATAGTAATCAGATATTGGTCATAGAATGCTCACAGACAACTGTACTGCAAGTTGTCTACAAGCTGTTGGTATATATAGCTGTTAGAGTGTCAGCTGAAGAATGACTTACCATGGGCAAGTAGCAAGGCACACATCTCCTCGTGTCCTTCCCTAGCTGCCTCCATAAGAGGAGTGTAACCCTCGTCGTTGGCCTCCTCCAAGTTAGCCCCTCGCTCAATCAGGAGGTTGGCCAGTTCAACATGACCACCACAGGCAGCCAAGGTCAGAGGTGACTCAAAACTATCCGTTGGCATGTTGACCTGAAAAGAATCGTCAAACATGTTGTAACTTTTGCATCGCAATAACAAATTTAACAATATTTTAAATGGCTCAAGGTCCAGAAGTTCCTTGTGCTGGAACTAATCAAGAAATTCACAAGTCTCTAATAATCAAGATATATTATATCAAGCACAGTAAAAGTACGAGGTAAATATGACATACCTATCTCTTTACCTCAGAAATTAAGGATCTTCCAGCTGAACAAACATAACCATAGCAATCCAACAGTGAGACAGGTACCCAAATTATATTGGTACTGGTACTTACACCAACTCCAGAGGATGACAGGTTGAGTTGGCCATGAAGCCCTGGTAACTGTCTAATGAGCATGTTTAATTACATGGTCTAATCTAACAGCATAAGATTAGACCTTATAACTATTCATATTCCATTAGCACTTTCTCAATGATTAGCTGTACGTAAGATTTTTACATTGAATAACTCTGCTATGTGTTCACACAATTCCATAGACAGATACTGCAAGAACGCGTTGTGTCTACCTGTGCGCCACTGTCCATCAGCAACCTTGCTACTTCCACATGTCCATCCATTGATGCCTCCATCAGTGCCGTGTGCATTTCGTCTGTCTTGTGTTCCTGGTCAGCACCAGCTGCTAAAAGGAATTTGACCATCTCCAGGTGACCTACAAAAACATCATTGACTGTAATAGGAAACCCACCAATAATCATATAATTAAAATACTCCTGGATAAACGTCGCTTGAAGCCATATGCACTAAATACAGTGTCCTAAGCAATGCACTGAATTAGCTTTTATTTGAAAACCCATGTGAGAATGAGATCAACCTGCTGAATAGTCAAGAAAAATACCAGACCTTTGTTACATCTGACAGCGACCTGTTGATGTGTACATACAGTTGCCATGATATTCAGGCCGCCATCGCTTTTATATACAGAGCGCTTTATCAAGTGCAGGATGCCAATATGTGCAGCTACTCTCTTGTATCGAGGACTGCTGTGTAGAACTACACTAATGCTTCAAAACAAATTGACACGAGTACTCCAACTCTGAGACAGTGAATGCCACAACAATTCCATACCAACATACCAAAGCCAAATGAATAACAAAATTAGTATCGATCAGAAAGCAGGAACAACTGCATTAGGAAATGGTAGTTACCCTTGTAGCATGCCAATGTCAAGGCGCTCTCCTTGAACTCGTTGGAGTGGGTGTTGATGCCAGCTCCCGCGTCAAGCAGCAGCCGGGCAACTCCGACACGCCCGGCGCTGGCTGCCTCCATGAGCGGTGTGTGACCATTTTCATTGTGCTCCTCAACATTGGCACCTGCCTCAATCAGAGCTTGCACTGCGCTCTCGTGTCCATTGCAAGCAGCATAGTGCAGAGCGGTGTTACCTGAAAATATATTCTTTCTTACAAAGCAATCGTTTCTTGCAATTTAAACTTTAGGCCAATTCAAAATGTGGTGTGGCATAAATGGCAAAATGATCAGTGTGATATATTCTCTTGTGGTTAGTGTGCTGGATTGTCAGTCATAAGCTGTAGGGTTCAAATCCACACAAGGGCAAAAGACACTTCGCAATTTCCCCTCCTATTTTAGTTCTCAATTAATTTTACTTCTTATTGCACCCCCTAGTGAACTGAATCGATAAAATCAAGAGTACACTGACTGTACACTGCTGGTAGGAGGATCAGTCAGCAATGGAGATGACAAGTCACCCACCCTCATATGCTAAGCTTAGGAAAAATGAAAACGTCGCTAACACTTTGTGTCCATGGCTGCCTCTGGCTAGCTTAAGAAACTGCTTTTCTCATTGAAGCAACATTGATTGATATCAAGCATACTACTACAGCTGGGCTTGAAGGTTTTCTGATTAGACTAGCCTCTTGTGTGATACTTCAAGTTGAAAAACGCACAATACCTGCGGAAGACTTGGCATTGACGTTCGCACCGTTGGCCGTTAGAAGTTTGATAATATTCGAAAATCCTGCACAGGCCGCTTCCATCAGAGGAGTGCAGTCGCCCTTTGCCCCGCGGTCCTCAACGTTGGCATTGACCGCTATTAACACCTGTTACCAACAGCCATCATCAATACACTGCTGAGTAATGTAACACAACACCAAATTTATATAGCACCACTTGCCAAGCAATTCCTCTGCAGCACTACAATGTACATTGTAATAAGACACCAATCAATGGTCGCATTCAGAAGCCACAGTTGAGATTCATCAACCCCAAAGACAGAGACTGGACACAAACTACGGAGGATAAACAATCTGGAAAAAATTGCAAAAAAATTAGGCCGACAAGACCAGTAAGGCCTGCAATGTAATGATGCTTGATGGTTTTGCAAGCTGACATCTCTTCTGCAGAAAGGCTTGCACAATTTTCATAAAGACCAGTTTGAAGTTTGAGCTTATTTGTCAAAAACACCTGTGGAAAATAAACCGCGTCAATCTAAGACATGACAAGTGCAGTTTGCCAGCTTTCCCGAAGAAATAACCCCTAGAATTTCACTGTATTAATCTGGGGGTCAACCAATGGCATCCTGAGGTTTTCAGAGATCAGCACCATAAGGCAATTACCTGCAAGAAATAAACCCATTCAATTCAATGTATCACCAGGTCAGTTAACTCTTTATATTCAAGAAACAGCAGTTACAAATTCCGGGCCCCTAAAAACCTGCAACTGCCTTACAACCTAATGTTCAAGTCATGTCATAATGGTAGCCAAAGGTAAACGGGTTAAAGGTGAAAACCAAGACTCATAAACTTCAACCATCCAGTCACATAGCAAGCAAACAGTTGAGCACATAATACCATAATAAAGTCATAATACCACAGAGGTGCTAACAAGCTCCAACATCTGCTTCAGAGCTTTGACTGTATTTAGCAAGTGAACCATGTTCCAACATCATGGCAGTGATCAAACGCTCCAAAAAGTTCCATCAACAAAGGGAGGGGGGCAACCAATGGCATCCTGAGGTTTTCACAGAGATCAGCACCAGGCAATTAATTGGGTATACCAATTAAGGCAATTAATTGGGTATACCAATTGAGTCAAATCTACTTCCAGCTCCTGCCATTCTTCAGGAGTTCCCACCAAAATCGCCAGCCGACATTAAGGTCATAAACAATGCACCAATAGAATCCTGTACCCTCGACCATCCTCAAGAAATATCTCCTGGCCATTTTGTCATTGACACGTGTAACTCCTACATCAGCCATGGGTTGCTACCAGAACGCCAGTGGCAAGCCATCATCATGACAAGAGTGAAGAAAGCCAACACATGAGACTTATTGTACAATAGAAGTTACTGGCTAACCCAAACCTAACCTTCATGTCCAAGCAGTTTGGAGGCTAGTAACTATCGATGAATGAATTCTTGTAACTAGCTGCGTTATGACAGCTAGAGTAGATCAATAAACGAAAATACAATACAATACAATATGCGTGGGGGCAGTAGCCTGCATTCCTCAAAAATACAAGCATATACCTAGCCAGTATTCTGCCTCCCAACAAAGCCACTCAACCGAGTCTGTTGTGCCTAAGATCCCTCAAGGCATTGTGAGCAGACAATGGAAAACTAAAATGCCTATATGACAATTAGTAACACTGATAATAATAATAACAGCAATTTAAAAAATAATAAATGTAAACAGTCTTCTAAGTTCTAACAGGCAAACAGTTTACCATATAACCAAGTGTAAAGAAATCACATAAGTATGAAAGCTCTACCTTTGAGTACCAGTACACCTGATTCTGGCATACCATGTTAAAGATGGGCAGCTACACATGCTGACTTAGGTTTGTTGAAGATAAGATTGAACCTCGATCCATTCTCGCACAAGACCAAATTGCCAAGTAAGTCCAGAAAGAAATATCCGTTAAGACTGGAATATGGATATGTGCTTTGAGTCTATATGCCACTAGGAAAGTCAGTGAGACAAAAACTATCTTATGAACTTTCATCTATGCACAACTGTCAGCATGACTCGTGTCAAAATTTACAGCAGCCTTAAGTTATTGTTTGCTGTTACATGTAATGTAATTGAACATTTATATAGCACCCCTTCAATTTAAAGCTCATACCTGGCAAAGTTCATAGTAACCAGAAGAGGCAGCCAATGACAAGAGACTCTCTCCATCCTCGGTCGATTCATTGACGCTACGTCCCTGCTTCAGCAGATGCCTCACTGTTTCGATATCTCCACTTGTACAGGCCTGAGCCAGTGACTGAATACTGCACAAAAGATCATGTGCACTGAACAGTGCAACAAATTAACAATGATAATCACAAGCGAAATTGCAAAAAAAAATAAAAGCAAAAAACTCAAAATGTTCTATTACCTTTACAAACTTTCATCAACAATAAAAAAACGCAACGAATGAGTTGACTGCATGAGAGCGCACACCAGACCACGACCAAGGATTCTTCATCGAGACTTAACACCTATTTGTATAAACATACTTAGCATCTTTACAGTACATAATTAGCATGTAGGTATGGAAGTGTGCACACAGCTATTAGGCATGAACAAGACAACATTTCTTGTTGGAGAGCAATATTCACTAGACTTGGGCCGTTTAGCCAGCAATTTTCTTATATATTGCTAAAAATAATATATATACCATTTAAACACATGAAGATTGACTTTTAAATTAAGAAATTAATATTGTAATACTAACTGGTGAGTAACAGTTAATTGCTTGATATTTCTTGTGCCTTTATAATAATGAACTACAGCAATTACTGTATGGCTAACCAATTTAATGCAATTACTATCTGGCTTAATTAAACTGATATCCAGTCAGATCTGGGCAATTCCAGATGCTGATATTTAACCAATTAAGTAATGAATTAATTGACATGCCACACATCCATCAGCTGAATGCGACATCACCATTGCAAACCAACTTCCAGTCAGTCAGAGTATGTTTATGCTTGACGAGATGTAGGTATACGTTTATATGCATGGTAGGTAAGCATAATTATGTTCACACAGTTGTATAGCAGTACCAGTACGTAATATTTTTAAGTACTCAATTCTGTCTGAAAACAATGAAAATAAATTCCTGTGTTTCACAAAAAAGAAGCAATAACAGTTAAGATTTGTTATGTTAATCAAGTGAACAACTGTTATACTAAGTAAAAGCATCTTTCGGTCGCTACATATTCTGTTGAAATTATATAGAGGTGACCCTACTTAGCGGGATCTTTGATCCCTTCAGGGATCATAGTAACCCTTGTGGCATTCAACAATCCATACTTAAAAGTGCAATCTGATTTGTAATATTATTGTTTATTGTTGTTTGGCTACAAATAAACGATTGATTGATTGATTGATTGATTGATTGATTGAATAACTCCATTGCTGAGTGGCACAGTTCACCTTGCTTACAACCCAAATCTATGCAAGCTGTGAAAACTTTATTAAGATTATGGAAGACTGCTCACAAAAAATTAGAGTCTTAATTTTTATGAGTTCTTCTTACAGATAGTAACTGCACTAAAATACAGGGAATGATTTTAAACTGACCATGATAATTAGGCAATCGTGATTATAGCATACATGTATATGTACAACATGCATGCATTATGGCCCTGCTATAGCACCTTTTAAAGATTTCAATAGAAATGCTGGGTACTTGAATAGCACATTCAATAAACCTTTCCAAAGTGCTGAGTACACCATTGAACTCTCTAATCACAAGCCCATCTTTGATTCATATGCAATCTCACCTACCTTCCAACTTGCTAATAAACCCCTTTTAATCTGCATATCATAAGTGTCACTCAATGAAATCCACACTTCTTGCTGTTCAGAATGACATCATGACCTCTATGGACAAGGGTACATATGGTGACAGCACATGTTCTCCTTGACTTGTCTGCTGCTTTCAATACTGTAGACCATTAACTTCTTTTGCATTTTGCATTGCCTCCAGCCATGGTCTGGGGATTCTGGACCTGCACTCAACTGGTTTGCTACATATCTGTTTGCGCAAGCAATGAAAACACTTAGAAGGCAATTAAACACCCAATGCTTAGCTGACATGTGACATCCCTCAGGGTTCAATGCTTGGCCTTCTTTTTGTAAACAACTGGACACAGTACTTGATAATCATACAGTGGAATATCATTTCTATGTGAATAATACTCGAATCTGAACTCTGTTCGACAGTTTGCCTTGTCATTCATGCGTACAGCTGTTGTCTATTGCCTCTGAGGAATTGTAATATTGAATGGTGGATAATAAGCTACTTCTTAACCTGTCAGAAACTGAATTTTTGCTGCTGGGCAATCTGCAGCAAACTTGCATCAGCTTCCTATTCAGCAAAACTCTCATTCAAACTGTTTCTTTGAACTCTAGCCAGTATTTAAAATCAATACATATTCCTCGTATAACCACTATTGACATGACAGTACTCACTAACCAGCTGAAGAGTACAATTATGCATCAGCATACAGCTGTGATAATAACACAATAATAAACAGTGATCCAATTGTATTTCTTTGGTTATACTTAAAACCAGAATTGTTCTTGGTGAAGAAGCTTTGTCGATTGCTGAACTCAGATTCTGGAATTCCTCCCTGTATCTTTCTCCTGTTCAGTCACTTTTGTCATTTTGTTCTCCACTTACGACTTATTAAAATTGCTTATCCGCAATAGGCTGTCTCTCTCTTGGCAGACTGATCTCCAGGATGTTGACCTGATTTTAGAGTGCCTTCAGTTGATGCCTCTGGCATTAAACACTGAATTGAAAAGGTGTAACTTCAGGTACACAAAAAGGTTATGTTGATGTGCCCTGATTCCGAAGTCCAACACTATGACGAGGCTGCATTCTACGCATCTTAAGTAATATGTTTTAAAACTTTGAACCATTAATAGCAGAAGAACAGTAAACATTTTAGCTAAACATCTAAACACTACTTACCATTCTCGCTGAATCTGCTCTCCAGGCTGTTCTGTCCTCATTCTTGTCAACGCCGCCGTGGCCTCATCCAGAGCACTGCTTACTGACGATGTTAGTTCACGAAGGACTTCTGCCTGTCCTTCGGCTGTTGTTATTTTGCCTATTCCTATCGAAAAAAGGTTACATCCGTTTAAAAATACAGAACACGAACAAGCATGCACACACTACTGATATGAATTCAATACTTCTAAGAATGGCCCAAACAAGACTATGTCTGTTGCAAACAAGTCAATGCACCTCGCAGCAGAAACCGTCTCTAACCGGTATTTAGCAAAATTATCGTGAAATCGCAGTATTTTGAACGCATCATATTTCGATATTTTCACTCTTTTTAAACAGAAACACTTGTTCGATTACTCATGGAGTGGAGTGGACTGATAATGATGCAGCAGAATTCTTTAGACAGAATTCTGTACACAATTAATAATATAACCAAAAATCGATTAAAACAGCAGTTTTTACCGTGAACAAAGGCAAAGTACATTGTTTCATTTCATATTTCTCAAATACCCGTGGCTTCAATGAGGGTCTGAATCCTTGATCGTGTTTCTGGATCCATTGCATGGAGATTGGCAAGGCTGAGAGCATTAGAAGATGATAGGATGAATGCAGACGCGCCATCAATCTCTTCGGTGTCAACAAATGATTCCTCCTACAATCACCAAATCGACAATCAATCAATCAATATTCGTTTAGTTAAAACAATCCAGTTGTCACGAACGCAAGTGGTTACAAGTAACACCCATTAGTAGTGGAGCCGAGCTAGAGTTAGTTAAAAACTGAACTACCATAGATGAAGACATGAAAAATTAATCCATGGCCTAAAGAAAGTACTGCTTAAATAACAAAAATCAGGAAAGAGTTATTGATAAATATTAAACATGGACAAATACAGAAGCCCTGGACACTAGGACTACTGTCCAGGATTTACAATACAAAATTATTGTAGTTGTCGAAAAACACTAGTTTGCAAACAGCTTCTTCACGATCACTATAGCAGCAACTAAGCAGGCATAATTATCTGATAATAAACTAATAAACGAATGTCACCACCACGGTGTGACCTTGCGCGCGTCGTTACAAATTTATTTAATAATAATATAACTGAGAGATAAGCCACAAATGTCAAAATAAAATCAAACTGACTTTAACATACAAATTCTGTTTACTTCTAAAAGCAGTACATTTACTTTTCTTGCTTACAGGGTTTGAGCAGTAGCTGGTGTGCTGCAGAAAGAGCCAACCATATTGGGTTCCATTAACCCTTTAATGACGAGCGTGTACTAAAATGTATGGGAAACCAAAAGCAGCTCGTCGTTAAAGGGTTAAAACTAGTGGCAAGGACCACATTTTTAATGGGCATTGTATGTTTCATGCCAGCATCCAGTTAAGGCAGTGCTGTCCAACCAGCTGACCCGCGGGCCGCATGCGGCCCGCAGGCAGATTCTAAGTGGCCCGCCACAGCTTGCTAAATATTTGCAATTTCTGTTAAAATGAAGTAAAAGACAGTCACTGGCCTACTTGCATATCTATTCGTTCGTAACTTGGCTTATCATTTGACAATGTGTACACAAAATCCAGTTCCCAAGACGCATTCATTATGATAACTCCATAATTAATTATAATAGGCCTAGGCCTACAGTTAATAATTTTCAATAAATTTTAGTCGCTGCTTTTGAGTTGACTGGTGCGGCCCTCGGCTTCAAAAATTACTTCTTCGGTGGCCCGCGGTGTCCAAAAGGTTGGACAGCACTGAGTTAAGGCAAAGGCAACACATTTGTTTACAAGTCTCTACAAAATCTCCTCAGAAGCTTGGCCCACTGTTCTTTAGCAGAAACCACCTGGATATCTTAGTATTTCTGTAGCCCCTTTTCAAACTCTCTTTGAAGGGCTACCTTAAACCAGGATAGTACAGGCAGCAGATGAATTTCAATTTCTTTCTCAGGATGTTGCAATTATGTACATGGTCCGACTCTTAACGACGAAGTGTTCTACACCCATTGTGTTCCCTGTTACTTCACCAGAATCAGTTTCACAATGACCTGCTTAAAATTGAACCAATAATAATTAAGCAATTTCAGACCACACACATTCTAAATGAGACGGTTAAATACAGACACGAAAAGTCACCTACATCTTGACTATATCAAACTACGGTAGCTAGAACACTTAAGAATCACCTGATTTTTTAACTTTCCCTCTATGAAATCAACTGACAGCCTATCAGAAGTGCAGTACTTAGCACCATAACATCTAGGCCATATTAATCCAAGCCAAGCATTCAATCTCAACTTAGCTGGCCACTCTCGAAACCTTTCCAGAAGACAAGTCTTCACCTTAAGTTCAGCATATAACTACAGGACAATGAAAAGTTGCGAAATAAGATGCACAACATTCTAAACTAGCTCATAACATTATCAGCACTAATATTTGGTGCTAACTGCATTATGTTTTGGACATCTGTAGACTGATGAACTACATGATACTAATTACAACTTAGGTGTGATCAATGTTGTTCAAAGCACTGCATCACAGCACTCAAATAAAAATAAACCTAACTTTCAGAACCCAAATACAAGTACTCATCAGGGATGTAGTCTTGGTCTAAAAAAATCTTGACCTTGAGACATACATAATCCCTTGTCTTGGCCAGATGGGCCAAAGTTCTCTGTCTCATTATATTTGGGACAGGACATCTTGGGTCTCATCTTGGTCTCTGTTTCACCTGCTGAGGTCTCACTCTCACAGGCAACCTCAAAGTTGTGACAAGTTGAAAGTAAACTGCAATACTACCAATTGAGGCCACCATGGTGCTATCATAAGCACAGTTAACTCATCAGTGCATCACTGCAGCTCATCATTGTGTTATTCAAATTAGCACCATAGCAATGCCCAGTTTCTACAACATCATTCATCCTATCCATTAACAGCTAAGCAGTAGCTATCTTCAGCAAGGTCGCCATAGCACTTACCATTCCCAGTGACTAGTTCTAAACAGTGAGATTAAGCACATTCTATAGCTCACTACTGTGCAGACTGACAGTATAATAATAGTACCTTGGCTCCTTCAGATGTAGAACTTTGAGTCAACCTTGTTTATGAATCAATATGTAGTGAACCACAGCTGTACACTGATGCACAAAACTCATCAGCTGGTTAGTGACTACTGTCACGTCACCACTTGTCACAAAGTTGCCAGTTATCTGCTGCTCAGATAAATTTATATGGACTGTTTACTTACTTACTTAATACATCACAGAGGCATATAATATGCACAGCTAGAAACAGGCCGTTGGGATCACGTGATTTTTGCTGAAGCCTCGGACTGTTTGGCTGGCGGCCATGTTGGTATCAGATTGACGACTGATTGCGCATCGATATCTATATTTAGATGCGGAGACCATGTACTCTCCGTTTTCTACTCTATTATCGGCTATCATCGGCTGCTTCGACGTCACTGGGCAGCTCAACACAGGAAGCTCTGTCTAGTTATATATAAGAGGTCGTTGGCTAGAAAGAAGCATTATTACGTAATTTAGTATTTTGTCTTATGACTGTGGTTGCTGCTTTTTCTATCATGTTGTTTTTCACAAAATAATTCACCTCATGCAGAATTTGCTTGTTTATTATTATATGTTTCCAATGTGAATGAATTCGCATTTCAGATGGATATTTTATCCTGTAGAGAATTTTATGCATATGAATGGTGTTAGTCACATTGAACCACAGCACGGGTGAACAGGTTCTCACCCAGACAGAACCCATGTACGACGTCTGCAACGAAAGGTCGAGGAAGGGTGAGCAGGATCTGGAGTTGTGTAAGTCATGGAGTGGTGCTACATCTAAAAGATCCAAGGTTTCAGTCTCAACTCTTCTTGGTGAATGTCTGTCCTGTCTCTGCAAGACGTCTTCAGTCGTAGTCCCAAGTGTCTTATGGGCATCCCTGGAATTCATCGACTTTAGTTCAGTAAAAGTAAACACTATTCTTTCAGATAATAGTGTTAAAGTTGAAGTAATACGAATTTCCACTGGAATAAAATAAATGACTGAATAGCCACTTATGAACAAACTACTCATTCAGTCAAATCAATCAGCTGGTCTGTCACTGTATAATTCTGCTTGTAAATTATACAAGTGGACGTTTTAGAACTCCTCTCTGCAGTCTTCACAAGAAAGAGAAGAGTGCTACAGTATATGACTGATCAGAATAAATTATCAAATCGTATCAGACGTATAACTGGAAAGGGCAATTTTCAGGACGTTTTCATTAACTATGATTAAAATACGACAACCACTCATCACAAACAACTACAGGGCTCCAGCATGGAGGTTCCATATTGGTTGTCTGGCCACTTGGTTTCATTCAGCGCTCGTACTTACTTCGGAATTTCCGTCCGCGCCGTCATCCTCCTCCTCTTCGTCGGCATCATCACTTTCAGATGGATCACCACCCAGACCATAAGTGACCGCCTCCTTCTCTGCATGGTCAATTAACGATGAAACTTTGCCGGCCATTGCAACTGCGGAATCGTGTGATGCTCCAGTACTTTTACGACAGGTATCGGGCCCCTTCACGCCCTTCATGGTCGTTCCTCCGTCCTTGTGGTCGGGTTTATGCATTTCTGACCGTTTGATCAGTTTTCTAGACGGCCCGATACGACCAGTTTTCCTTCTTATGATAGCTAAAGTCGTAATTTTTTCCTCTTCGTGTACTCGACTGCAGGTCCACCATTTCTATGCCGAAAACCCGGATGTATCGTATGAAGTCTTGCGAGCTTTACGTAGCGCCAATTCATCATGCATAATTGCATGCGACTGATTTCCTAACGCAATGATTCCACCGTCCTTATATATCAGACACTTTTACTCGTAGATCTATTGGCCAATTTCAAGCACATGGTAATTCTCAAACTCATATTTTAGTGTGTATGCTCGCGCCGAGATTAGAACCGGTTCGTGGTCATGTCATACGCAGTGTCTCAGTACTACGCGACCCCAATATGCTGCCCAATTTCCACTTCGTCTAGGCTAACAAATCCTTATTGAAAAGTATAGGCCTATGAATAAGGAAAGTGAAATTTGACACGAATCATTTAGGCATTATTTTGCTATTGTCTTTGAGTTGAACGCAGTGATCAGTGACCTGATCCTTAGGCCTGAGTAAGCGCGGTCGAGTCTCGCATGATTATAGGCTAGTTAGGCCGAAACTAAGAATAGCCTAATTAATTTATGGAAAAGATATCGCAGGCCTAATTGATACTTCCTGGGGAACTGTTAGCAAGCCTTTCAGTTAAACTGTTATCCACGTGTAGAGGTCTTTGAATAACTCCGTCTCTGGCAAAATCGAAACTATTTGTAAATAAACATTAGGAGATGGCTGGGACAGATGCAATGCAGTTTTTTCAAAAGTTTGAACCCAAGTCTTACAAAGTTTTGATCTGTTTTGACTGTGTGAACATCATGCTGGGTTTTTTATATCTCCACTGGCTAAGCCAAGTACTAGACTTGCGGGTACATGCTGACAAAACTTCGGCCAATTCACCTTGGTTCATTGTTATGAAAAGACTGATTTGGGGAGGGTTTCAGGAGTGAGGAAGGAAAGTTAATGGTTTCCATTAATCATCAACACTCGGTCTGTAGCCAACACTAATAACTAGTGAGAAAGTGTATACATGAATACGGAATCACCATCTCGGTTTTAGAAAGATGCGATGAAAATTGCAATTTTACATTTTGCTTGTTCTAAAGTTTCCTCAACCTAAATGTAAAAAATTTGTTCTAACATTGCTACAAAAGTGATTGAAAGAAATGATGGAAACTCTCCCAATGAAACAAGTTTTATAGAATTTTGTCACAGATTTTACCATTCACAGTTAACATTCACTAGCTAAACAACCCTAGTCAAAAATTAAGTAGCTACCCATTGAACCAAATTTCTCTTACATTATGCACAAGTAGTGACCCAATGCACCTGTTCACCCCTAAAATATGTAAGACAGCTAATCATTGCACCCATTTTCCCCTTACAAAAGCATCAGAACAAAAGCTGCATGTGTAGCTTCTATGGTCTAAAATTTTATTTTATTTACAGTTAACCAGACACTATGTAAAAATGCACAACCATTATGCAACACAAGAAAGGTGGTACTTTCTCATTGCCAATTTTCAGCAGTTAATTCCAATCTGTTGATCTGAATCTATGATAACAAATATAAATATATCCAAGATTGATCCAAGGTTATGAAATGTAGGCTTTATTTTGTTACCCTGTCCATATAAGGATATGAAGCTGGTTCACTCCCTAACAGACTACTCTTCCATCAAAAATTAAGCCATCTTCCTGGCCTTGAATAGACTTCAACACCAATCTTTCAGTTGGCAGGAAAGCAATTTATCCAATTGTGTTCTTTGCCATATTAACCTTTTAAAACATCGACATTTCTTGATTGTTCTGCAACTTAGGGCAGGCTCTACACCCCCATGTACTACATGGACCGTTACCCCCAATTAAGCAGACTCCATACTCACTACCCCCAAGAGACCACAATAGAGAAATACCACATGGTGACGGTCTGGCGCTTAGTACATTTATAATGCAGATGATTTATGCAGGCGTTTAAAGCCAGGGATAGGTGACCTCCAGGAAATTTGTACAGACAATTAGGCTTACCTAATACATAAATACGATTCACATGTAAACCAAAATATGGTTAGCAATTGGTGTAATGAAGGATATACTGACCTACTTACATATATTTAAACAGTTAACCACTGACGAGTTCTTACCAGACTGCATGTAACTATTTTGTACACAGATGACTCAGACAAGCCAACACTTGCCTGAATGCGAATAAATGTAGGGATCCAGACAGCCTTTCTTCCAAGATTTAGCTTGACCAAAAATAACTATACATCAGTAAGCTGACAACAGGGCATACTCTTGTAAACTGTATTAGAATGACTACATTTACACACACTTATACCAAACACGCTAATGCTCACATATCAACAGATACACAGATTACGGTTTGTGTCAAGGACTTAGCACGGAGATACAGACAAAACACGCATGCATAGCCAGACATTTAAAAAGAAAAGAAACAACTACTTTCCAGATCAACGTAATATATTTTTTAACTGACATCACGCTAGAAATCGGGTTAAATTGTTTTTTCACGTGCATCTAAAACGTCAAACATTACAGAAAAAGAGTTCGTCAGTGACACACAGATGACCCAATTTCACTAAGTCAGCGGCGCTTCTAGGCTTTCGGTAGGCCGCACATATCACACGCGTCGCGGTTCATTGGATTGAGGAACGTGCAGTGCTCGCAGCTCCACGTTGTGCCAATGTGAGGCCCTGAGGCAGGTCGGCTGAGCGAAGCCGACGGTGGCTGTAGAAATGGAGGCGGGTTGACAATACTAGGAGATGCTACAAGACAAACAACCAGAAGCACCGTTAGAAACAGCATCACTCTGTTCATATATTTATCTTAACATCTACACTCCACCACCGTTGGAGACAATAATAATAATCTTTTCTTTATTAAGCGCCTGACAAACGCACTGTGCTGTACATTTACATGTTATGCAATTTAAATCTTAACTACTAACAGAACAGACAGCCTGCAATACAACGGCGCTAGTAGCAGCCTACAAAGCATATCCTCCCTACGGGGCTCGAACTCGGTACCTCTCACTCTCTACGCCAGATGTTATCCAATGCGCTATCGGGCCCCCAACTACAACTATAATAATAACAACAATTTATATGGCGCCGTAGTGAGGCCCTACCGCTACATGCAACTACCAAGAGGGATAAGCCTTAGCAAAACAACTGTGTGCTAAGGTCTTATTCAGGTACATGCACTAAAGCAAACTATACCATTGATCCACAAATGTGCAAAAAATAACCTTAGGGTGTAAGCAATAGGAAGAGTTGCTGGCAGTGATGGAAGCAAGCTGAGTAGATCATCACTTAAAATGAGCAAAGTGTGGTGCCAGCATGGATATCAAATTGCATGAACTACTATTACTGCTATTCCTTTACTGCACAAACTTGTTAACACAAATACAACAAAATCTGCAGTTTAGACATTGATTAAAGAAAAATAATAGTCAAATGGCTTAAGAGGCTAAGGAATGTATTAAAGACTAAGGTCTATTGCTAAAGAAAATGATTGAATGAATGGCACATCCAAATTCTTTGGAATGGTCAAACGAATTTTTAATAGCTTCACATGTCACAGCAATGAGAGGCACCCTGTGTTATTAAACTTATTTCACTCAGCTTAACACTGTACTTGACTACCTGCCAGTATCACAGCAACCACAGAATTCTCAAATGTATAGTACATCAGTGCTTCCCAAACTTTTCAGTGCCACGGACCGGCAGGAATTAATTTTCAGTGTCACGGACCGGCAGGAATTTTCCCACTGCAGGAGGACCGGTGCCAAATTTATTAATTATTTCTCTTTTTCGCTTTCAATCACCTAAGTTCCTCAAAATGTATTAACATTTATTTAAATGCAAGTTTAGCCAAATATATGACTCTACTGCCCTTTAAATTCTAGTCTAATAAGTCTTTTTTGTTATTGCTTTAAAAAATATAATAACCATTTCTTGATTCCAAGACAATTTGACTATAGTTTCTTGACTCACTTTGCAGACCGGAAACTGAGGGCTTGCGGACCGGCACCGGTCCGCGGACCACCACTTTGGTACATTAATCACACAAAAGAAAGTATAACACGTACACTGAGCAGCAAGAAGTTGCTCGACTGTCGCCCATTCTTCTGACTCCAGCCAAGCTTGGAACAGAGTCTCATTCTTGGTAATTAGCGCTGGCAGTAACTCATCCATCTTACTCTGAAGAAAAGAACAACATTTACGATCACTGAAGTTATTTTATTCACAAAAATTAAGCACACAAACTAATGATAATTGATTTAGTAGTTTGTATGTCAAAGTTTTTCAGATATGAGGCTTGTAATCATTGTTGAATATTCCGACTTCAGTTATCATATAAATCATGCATTTCAGTTCAGTTATGTAGAGCATGGGGTGCACGAGAGTCTAACAGTTAGCATGTTGGACTTTCAGTCGAGAGGTTGTGCGTTCGAATCCCCACCAGGGCAAAAATCTGTTTCAAAATTTCTGAAAGGTACACTGACCCTACACTGTCGGTGAGAAGATCAGCTAGTGAGGAAGAGGATTGGCCATCCGCACTCATAAGCCGAGTTTAAGAAAATGAAGTCGCTAACGCTTCATACCCAAGGCTGCCTCTGGGCTAGCTTAAGGGACGGATCTTCTTGTTCTTTGAAATGAATATCAACCTAACCTAGACTTCAACGTAAACATTCCAAAGCACTGAACCTTACCTTAAGTGGGAGCATGTCGCATGAAGCTAGGTATGTAAGGAGATGAAGATCACAAAACATGTTCATTGGCCTATCACCATTAAACTGGGTCAGGTACTCAGCAAAGCCGGTGAATTCCTGCAACAAAACATTTCAACCTCACAGAAAGTTCAGTAAATCATACCGGTTATTGTAATGGAACCGATATTTATCACCTAGAGTCCTAGATGATTATACTTCTCATTTTCTCAAAGCATTGTACAGATGTACTCCAAAATGAAAAACTTCCCAATGAATTTACAAGGTGAGCATTATTATGCATGATGAGCAAGGTGTTGGAGAAGGCCCACGCTGCCATGCACTTGCAAACACAGAGTATAACAGTGCTGCCTTCAGTACAGCCAATCTTAGAGGTATGAATGAGGCAAAAGGTTTCTATTATAGCAATGGTCACAAAAGAATAAAATAAACCTTAATTTTTATCTAGCTTATATCAAAGATACACTGCAGAGTTACTAAATATTCAGATATTATTTACCATATCAAGATGCCTTACTCTGTCTAATCAAAGTGATGTAAAGTCATATAAAAGCCTGTACAGTGCCTTAACCCTTTAATGACAAGCATGTACTAAAATGTCTGGGAAACCACTGCAGCTCATCATTAAAGGGTTAACACTTTAACAACCAGCTGCATTGGTTTCCCATTCACTTCTAGTACACTCTTGTCATTAAAGTGTTAAAGGGTCCTTCCGGGAGGATATCAGATGTGCCGGGGCACTGTAACATGTGCATAATGTCTAGTACAGACGTGCCAACTCATTACACAGATCCACTGAACTAGGCCACACAGTTAGCAACTATAATTTTTGAAAATCTCTACAGTATTCACATTATGTCAATATCCTATTAATGCACCAAGGACTATGACTATGAATTTTGGCTTGGTTCATCTCATTTGCAACACAATGGACAAAGAATGCATTTTAGCAGCTATGTGAGCACTGCTCAACTACAAAAGTATCCTAGCCATAATATGTGACCTGCTCTGGCAAAAGGAGGCGGAAGTCGCAAATGATAAAAGCGAAGAAATTAACTAAAACACCAATCAGGTGTAAATTTTTCGATTGTCGTTTTTTGGCATAAATCAATAAATAAGATCTTATATTATGTGAAAAGAATATTGATTTAATAATATTTAACCTATTTCGTAACAAATTAATGAAGTTTGCGTGATTAGTAAATATTATCCGGCAATTTAATCTCGTTTTTAGGTCAAGTTTCAAGAGTATTTTATGGCCTTCATTCTGTTAGTTCATCCAAGTGTAATACGTCATTGGAAAGTTTATGAATGCGGCTTGCTAAAAATAGCCTGATTTGGATGGTTTGCCCCAGTGATTTCCATGCATTTAAAGTTTAAAACACATAAACTTTGCGATTTACTTAGGGTATTAAACCCCATCGTTAGCAACGGAGTCACGTGACTGAACCTGGCCTTCCTATAGGCTGCATTTTCAAGGTCGCGCTAGTTCATTCAAGTTTACGCGGAGATAAATAAATAACGCGTGCATAGAAAAATTATTTTGATCTTCACTTTCTTGAGATTCTTAATTTATTTCAATTTAAGAATGAGTAAAACTGAGAAGGGGCGTCGAATTGCGCGTTTAGTAAACGATGCGTCAGCGTGTGGACTTAAAAATTAAAATCTAGCAGAGCTAATAGACGATTATTTTAACGCCGCCGACGATAAGACAAGAAACTTTGCAGGCGTTTTTCTCGAAATTGTACTTCGGAGTAGGAAAACATTGTAAAATTCATATCTCTGGAACCCGTGAAGATAGAATAATAATTTTTTCAACATTTTAAACAGAAATTATCATTTAGCATTTTTATCCTAAAATATGAAAAACTATTTTTTTGGCCAACAGCCTCCTTTTGCCAGAGCAGGTCACATATAAGCATTATTCAGCTACAAGCAAATCTGCCCTAGTCCAGCAAACACCATTTATTATTATTATTATCTATGGCACACTAACAATGACTAACCTGTGTCTCGCCTATTCCTTCGCGGTGTTCGATGGAGAATGGGCGAATATCCTCAGAGGCATAGAACGTGAATGCCAGCTCCTTCGGAAATTTAAATCTTGCAGTACCAATGTCCAGAGCCACAACTCGCTTCACCCTCCAACCAGATCCCTCTCTGGTAAACCCCTCTAGATGTTTTAAAATTTTAGCCTTTGTCTCCTGCACGGACTTACAAGTTGCACCTGCATTGAGAACTTCATATGCCTTTGTCCTGAAATAGGCGGTCGTTTTAATTGTGTTGTCTGTTGTGAGTCCTAATTTTTCAAACTCAACTGTTAACATTGCTGAGTATTTTATACCATCATGTCTAGTCAGGTCTTTATTTATAAGGGTCTCAATGCTAGATTCCATTGCACTCAAGTACGAAAGTGGATCGCTCTCTAATCCATGATCAAGAGGTACCACTGTGCGGTAATCTCTCAAAAACTTGTTGGCGAACTCTTTATGTAGTAGAATAGGTGGTAGTGATCCGCCGCGACTTTGAAGATTGTTGGTACTCTGCCCATTAAACTCAGCTAGCAGCTGGTCAATGTACTCATCCATACTCGATGATGCCATAGATAGAAATTTATTTCTAATAATAACTTAACCTAGTCCTCTGTTCAATTGGTTTTTCATTTTTATTTTATAAGTTTATTTGTAATAATAACTTAACCTAGTCCTTTGTTCAATTGGTTTTTCATTTTTATTTTATTTTATTTTTATTTTTATTTAACCCGATTATTCAATGGAAATCGATGACAGTCGTTCCCACTCTTGTCTAAAGTCACGATGTAGCCCACCGCGGCGCTGTCTTAACTTGGTATTATAATAACCACACCGCTCACAAAGCGATATTAATGTCTTAACACCCTTCCCACACTCAGAACATGGTCTAGTTCCACCACCATTGCGAAGTTTTGCTAAATGAGCAAAACAATACTTTCCAATACATCTACGACAACAGAGAGTTGTTTTACCGAGTACTAGCCACTTACATTCGTTTTGTCCATACATTGTAAACTTTGTATATGTTTAAGTATACATTTGTTTAATTCAATAATTATTTCATAGGCATATGCATGTTAAAATTTAGAGTGGTGGTAACATATTATAGGGGTGCGTGAATTTCAGGTGGCCGGGGACCATGGGCCCCTATTCAAAAATGCGCTCTGCTCAGGCCTACTTGAAAATAATACAACCTCCATTGAGATGGGGCTCTGGAAGCCTGAAGCAAACTCAAAATCGGTCTCGGGGAGGGGCCAGGGACCATGGGCCGGAGACTATAGACCGGAGACCATGGGCCCTGGCCCCAAATCGGCATAAGACATACTACTAATAGACTTGACAAATGATCGAGGAAAATGGAGATCATTTATTCGTACACATCGCCACCAAATGGCTGGCATCAGAAACTGATGATGATGGTGGTGATGATGAAGATGATAAATGGCGCTAGGCTTCTGACAATTTCAAAATGATGTTCAAACATAATCATCAAACAATAAAATAGCAAATATACAGTCAAATCTGAGACACGGTCACTACAAGGCATTTCTCACATTTGATAATTTTACATGGATTGACTCTCCCTTCCTCCTTACCCTCCATTCGCACCTCTTCCCTTTCCTCCATTCACTCCTCCTCCCTTTCCTCCATTCGCTCTTCCTCCCTTTCCTCCATTCGCACCTCCTCCCTTTCCTCCATTTGCACCTCCTCCCTTTCCTTCATTCGCTCTTCCTCCCTTTCCTCCATTCGCTCTTCCTCTCTTTCCTCCATTCGCACCTCCTCCCTTTCCTCCATTTCGCACCTCCTTCCTTTCCTCCATTCGCTCTTCCTCCCTTTCCTCCATTCGCACCTCCTCCCTTTCCTCCACTTGCACCTCCTCCCTTTCCTTCATTCGCACCTCCTCCCTTTCCTCCGTTCGCACCTCCTCCCTTTCCTCCATTCGCTCTTCCTCCTTACCCTCCATTCGCACCTCTTCCCTTTCCTCCATTCGCACCTCCTCCCTTTCCTCCATTCGCTCTTCCTCCCTTTCCTCCATTCGCTCTTCCTCCCTTTCCTCCATTCGCACCTCCTCCCTTTCCTCCATTCGCTCTTCCTCCCTTTCCTTCATTCGCTCTTCCTCCCTTTCCTCCATTCGCACCTCTTCCCTTTCCTCCATTCGCACCTCTTCCTTTCCTCCATTCGCTCCTCCTCCCTTTCCTCCATTCGCTCTTCCTCCCTTTCCTCCATTCGCTCTTCTCCCTTTCCTCCATTCGCACCTCCTCCCTTTCCTCCATTCGCTCTTCCTCCCTTTCCTCCATTCGCTCTTCCTCCTTTCCTCCATTTCGCACTCTCTTCCCTTTCCTCCATTTCGCACCTCTTTCCTTTCCTCCATTCGCTCTCTTTCCTCCCTTTCCTCCATTTCGCTCTCTTCCTCTCCTTTCCTCCATTTCGCACCTCTTCCTCCCTTTCCTCCATTTGCTCTCCTCCTCCCTTTCCTCCATTTCGCTCTCTTCCTCCCTTTCCTCCATTTCGCTCCTTCCTCCCTTTCCTCCATTTCGCTCTCTTTCTCCCTTTCCTCCATTCGCTCTCTTCCTCCCTTTTCCTCCATTTCGCTCTCTTCCTCCCTTTCCTCTATTCGCTCTTCTTCCTCCTTTCCTCCATTCGCTCTCTTCCTCCCTTTCCTCCATTTCGCTCTCTTCCTCCCTTTCCTCCATTCGCTCTTCCTCCCTTTCTTCCATTCGCTCTTCCTCCCTTTCCTCCATTTCGCTCTCTTCCTCCCTTTCCTCCATTTCGCGCTCTTCCACCTCCCTTTTCTCCATTTGGCTCTCTTCCTCCATTTCCTCCATTTCGCTGTCTTCCTCCCTTTCCTCCATTTCGACTCTCATCCTCCCTTTCCTCCATTTCTGATCTCTTCCTCCTTTATCCATTTCGCATCTCTTCATCCCTTTCCTACATTTCGCTCTCTTCCTCCCTTTCCTCCATTTCGCTCTCTTGCTCCCTTTCCTCCATTTCGCTCTCTTCATCCCTTTCCTCCATTTCATCTCTTCCTCCCTTTCCTCCATTAGCTCTACGATGGTTTAAACTACATTTCTCTCTCTTCCTCCTTTCCTCCATTTCCGCTCTCTGAGTTCCCTTTCCTCCATTTCGCTCTCTTCCTCCCTTTCCTCCATTTCGCTCTCTTTCTAGAAATTCCTCCATTTCGCTCTAATCTACCCCTTTCCTCATAAGTAATCTAAACGGTTTGTAGTTTTAGAGAGCTGTTAAAATCCTCCATTTCGCTTTGCGTAATTTCATCCCCTAATGCTCCTCCGCGCCTGATCGTTCTGTTCATTCCTTTCCTCCATTTACTGTCATAATATATAATACCACTTGCTATTTTCCTCCTTTTCCTCCATTTCGCTCTCTTCCTCCCTTCCACCCATTCGCACCTCTTCCTTCCTATGCATTTCGCCCTCTTCCTCCATACCCTACATTTGTTATCCTTTCAAATTTTCCTCCAATTCTCTCTTCGAGTCCGACCTCATATAGCTAGTTAACTGCTGCTCGACGATTGTCGTAATAGTTTCGCCAGTGGCGTCACGAGTTGTGATGAAAGCTGTAAATTGTTCTTTTACCACATTCTGAGGACCAGGGTTGTTACCGCCATCAACTTTGATAAGCAGACCGATATCTGTTCTGTGCTACTGATGTCTGCGCTCATATCAAGCAATATAGTGTAAAACTTGCCTGCACGACATTCTGCGACAATACTGTCTCGAGTTTACTGATTACACATTCTGAATCAACGAACTTATGTACTGCGCATGGCGTGGAACATACGATATTAGCCTACGATGGTTTAAACTACGGTACTGTGGGTCTGTGAGAAATTTCCAGAGTCATGAGTTAGCGTCCGCGAAGGAAAATGTTTGCCGACCTCACAATAACAAAGTCTGCATAATAGAAATTCAACGAATAACTGTAATCTAGGATGTCATAAGTAATCTAAACGGTTTGTAGTTTTAGAGAGCTGTTAATTTTCTTTACGCATTTGCGTAATTGCATACCGGTAGGCCTAATGCTAGTTACGCGCCTGATCTTTGGCATAGCCTAATGATATTATTTACTGTCATAATATATAATACTATCATAATTATAATAAAGAGTATTATATACTGTTAATATGACATTTTGTACAAATATTATATGCATTTATAATTATGGCTTCTCTCGAGTGTTATCTTTCAAATTTCAAAATATCAAATTTTAAAATGTTTCGTTCCTTGAACATTTTTAGTAAAACTACATCATTACCACATGGCTTCACGATTCGGTAGTTGAATCCTTCTTGCTTGGTTTGTGTATGTTTACCATTTGTTAACTATTTCTGATAATTGTGTCTGGTCAGCAATATGTTTATACCTTAAGGCTTATGGCGTTCTTGAAATCGAAAGTGTGTTCTAGTTTTTATATTAATTTTGATAAATGTCTGGTTTGCTAGTATTGTCTGCAGTCAAAATCAAACACAAACTAAACTACATCTTAGCTACCAGTGACAGCAGCACTGAATTTATAGAGCAATTTTGACACCAGTTGACTGCTTAATTTCACTGGGGAAGTCATTACCATTGGAAAAATGAAATGGGGTGAATTAACCGACAGTGTGGAAATTCAAAAACTTTCGGACGGTCGTTCTTCGTACCCCCCACATACTTTCGTCCTCGGACCCCGGCCTACGCATGGTCGCATGTTGATTGTGCGTACACAATTAAAATCCTAGCTGACTGAGAGTGAGATGGGAGGGTAATCGAGTAGAGTGGAGCGACTGCAAGGATGGTGAAGAGTTCGCGAAGATGTGAACGGCGCTTGATCAGCGGAAATAGGCATATGTGCAATTGGCATGCAGGCCCTTGTACACAGGGTTGCATAAAATCCAACTACAGCGACCCATTTCTTTGCTCATCAAACGACGATGATCTGTCCGTATTGGTCGGTCGATGCCACTCAGATGACTCTGGTTCGATTGTGTGTACTTATGAATACGTTACCAGAACGCTGAAGTTACCCCACCGGGGCCCACCATCTCAAAAATATTGTATTACGTGATTTCGTATTTTATTTATTTCGTTTATTTTTAAAGCAGCAAACTGCATTTCGTTACCAATAAAACGTAGCAAATAGCTGTATAGCTAGTTAATCTACACACACGCCTGTTGCAAATAAATGCACTTAAGTAACTCATATTATATGCGAAAACAAGGCACTATTCCTGATCAAGTATAGCACGGACCTTCTAAATGCCTCGAGCGGCGACTGCGTGCATGCAACATTTCCAACACCCTCGGCCCCGACAGAAACTGAAGAGTTGGCCTAAGGTAGAGCAGCGGTTTTCAAATTTTATATTTTTTATTGTACCACCAGGTAAAAAAATCGAATGTTGGCATACCACCAGCAAAGGTCAGGTCAGAACAACAGGTGAGCGCGAAGTCCCCTTCCTATGCTAGCTAATCAAAGAGAGATGGGCATAAAGTTAAACACAGAAATTTGTAAGAAAATGGAGCGCATGGTTGACTTAAGTTAATTGATGCGCATAAACTCATAGAACATTAAAAAATTGAATTTTTCGCGAAGCCTATCACTTAGCGACACCCATGGGCGTAGCCAGAAAAAAATTTCGGAGGGGTTTTAAGATTTCGGGGAGGGGTTCCATTGAAAATCGTCGCAAAAGTCCAGGTTTTTTGTATTTTAGCCTACATGTAAAAGCATATAAAAAATTTTTCCGAAACTTATTTGGGGGGTTTGAACCCGTTAAACCACCACCTAAATACGCCCATGGCGACACCTGGCGTACCACTAGCGTACCACCGTTTGAAAACCGCTAGAGCATTGCTCATATTGGACAAATTGGCAATAATTGCAATTGGAACTCTGATAGGCACTTTCAGCGTAATGCTACGAAAACTGGCAATGCTGCTCTACCCAGCAGACGCACGTCGGTGTTTCCCTCTGGCGAACAGTTCCAGACATTCTGCATAGCCTACATGTTAGCTGACGGTCCAGATGTGTCGCTCTTCACAGCTCGATCAGTTCAGTCTTCGAAAAGCAGGAAACCGGAGAAGGTCGTGTAGTCATTGAGCAGAGCAGAGTCCTTACTGAGCTGGATCCAGACGTGGTCTTCCAGTCTGAGCGTCAGTATAACAGTCTGGCTTCCGGACCCATATCCCGCCCGTCCGTCGCCGTGCAGCGGAGCCCTGTGTCGGTCGTTCATCATCAGCCAAGCGAAGACGTCCTTACCGTCCTGGCTGAGCACGTGGACCGTGAACATGTAGGTACCGTTGATGCGACAGACAAAGTGTGACGAGTACGTCTCGAAGGCGTCACCGATGTTTGTGAAGATGACGTCGAACGTCACTGGGGTGTCTTGCAGGACGGGACCCAGCTTCTGACTGCGGGCCACTGAGAACGCCACCCGTCGCCCTGGCGGAGTGGGGTCACCCTTATTGCCCTTCAGACCGGCGAACCCTGTGTAGCCGCGCTCGCCCTTCTCACTTTTCTCGCCTTGAGACCCCTGCAGTCCCTTTTCGCCGTCGTTTCCACGCTTGCCTTTCTCGCCCTGAGGTCCAGCAGGACCCAACTTACCAGGCATTCCTACAAGTATATACCAAATAAACAGAAAACAGAGGAAGGTTTACAGTATGTATACTGTATACAGTAGACCTATATATATATACACTGTGTCCACGATAAAGTAGATCACTAGACTTTGTGAAATATCTAGGTCATTTGTAGTACTATAGGTACTAAATTTGGTACACATGAACTTCAGTCTATTCTATCTATATCCTACAAATTTTATTACAATTGATGCAACGGTTACGAGGATACACCCTTATGAAATTGGGTGGTTCAGGAACCAAGTTACCAACACGTAAAACGCAGCGACAGATGCGTGCGCGGCTGATCATCCTGACTCAGCACCAGTTCTTCGACAACACTGATATTTGTTTGCGTTCGTAACGTCCGATCTCGTGATTTCCTTGCAACTGATCCGGTTGTGGCAATCTTTTTTAGCGGCTTGCTGACACCAGCTAGGGACCAATTTTTCATTGGAAATTCTGTAATGAGTCTCCTTGCGCCATACCCCTTCGTCTCTCTCAACTCCTTGATTAAAATCTTGTCCTCTGCACTAAAACCATTTCTTTACAAACAACAGTGTATACTGTTACGTAAAACAGGTATCGTAGTGTAACTGTTTCCGAAAATGACGCTTATAAACAACAGTCTCAGCACCTGCGGTAGCCAGAAAAATGACGTCATTCTATGCGTTTTACGTGTTGGTAACTTGGTTCCTGAACCACCCAATTTCATAAGGGTGTATCCTCGTAACCGTTGCATCAATTGTAATAAAATTTGCAGGGTATAGATAGAATAGACTGAACTTCATGCATACCAAATTTAGTACCTATAGTACTACAAATGACCAAGATATTTTACAAAGTCTAGTGATCTACTTTATCGTGGACACAGTGTACAATCCTCAGTTACAGTGCATTCTCCAGTGTTCAGAGGCGCGTTTACAGAAAACGGGGCCCTAGGCGCAAACATTTTTGGGGCCCTTCTGAACTTCGAAGAGTCTGAAATTCTGGTGGTGTTTAGCCTATCATGTGCAAAAACCTACAAAGTTGAACTTGAAGTCCTTTTGTCACACACGACGTTTAAGGTGCCAACAATGAATTTTTCTCGTCCTTAATATGACCTCATCCTTGGCAGTTTTTTTTCAAAAAAACAAAGTACTTTTTCTTTTACATTTTCTTATGCTGCTCGTCTTCATATGCAATGTCAAATTCGCTTTCAATACAAAGTTTAAGTTTTACCTCTGTCTCTATTTTGGGGAAATTTTCTCTGACGTTTCGAGCAAAATTGCTAAAGAATTCAAGAATTAAATAATTCGACAAACATAGTCTTTGATCCTGCAGAGATTTGCTAGTGGCATTTACTCTTTTCAGCATTTATTCTTCGTATAAGTTGCGTAGTTGTCAACTTATTTTGATAAAGGAAAATTGATTTATTGATTGATTTTAGCGAATTCCACAATGTTGTCATTAGAGCTATCTTATTTCGTTTTGCAGCTTCAGAATATTAGAAACATTTCGTTGCGTCAGATTGTAATCAATATTTAATACTATTAAAATTTCAATTACTTTTACTTACTGGTCATCAATACTAATAAAAGTTTTGAACACTATAAAATGACGGAATAATAAGACTAAAGCAGTTGTTCCCAATCTTTTCTATGCCCCGCACCCCTGGGAATTGTTTCACCAATGTTTGCACCTCTACAAAAGTTTTATCACATCTGAAGACGCATAGGCCTACACGAAATTGTTACTACTGAAACTTTTGCTTACAAAATTTTTAGCCTTAGGCTAGCCTTAAGGCTTATAATGTTACATAAAAATAAACTTCTAATCTCACGGTGTTACCCATGCTTATCCTATGATTGCTAAAAATTTTATAATGTATTATCAATGCATTCTTATAATTAATACTTTCCCTTTTTGTCGCACCCTCTGAAATGACATGTCGCACCCCCTGGGGTGCGTGCACCCCAGTTTCGAAACCTCTGGACACGTAGGCCTAAACTACAGCAGACGCCCGTTGCTGCTTGTTGCTAACAAGTTTGATGTTATTTTACACAAAAATGAATTATTAGCCCAATTGCTGCCAAAATGAACAAGGCAATTATAAATTAGAAAAAAAATATTCTATTACAATAATAATAATAATAATAATAATAATAATAATAATAATAATAATAATAATAATAATAATAATAATAATAATAATATTATAATTATTATTATAATAAAAGTATATTATTCTTTTATGAGAATGCCAAGCTGTAAAGAATATTAAAAAATTAAAATAATTATAAATTTTAAAATGTTATTTTTTATTATTGGAAAAAATATTTTAATTCGTTTGGGGGCCGCTCCCAGATTTGGGGGCCCCTACAAGATTTGGGGGCCCTAGGCGCGCGCCTAGTAGTGAGGAGGATAAGGTCCAAAAAGGCAGTGCATTGTTCATCTTGTGGATAAAAGCAACAAACTTTTTTGTACTCAAGAAAAACATATTTTAAAACTTTTCAGCGAGAGGCATCACTTAATTCATTTGGGAACATAACTTAAAAAATTATTGAAAATGTGCCGTAAACGCGGTACTTTTTCTATTAGTTCGACCATTTGTGCGGGTTTTTTGGGCTATAAACGGACATGTTTAGGCGATAGCTAGCATTTCTTGTCAATAATCTTCATTATCGCCGATGTATTTCACTTTAAATTGTGCAAAAGCGTCTATTTTTTATAATTTTTACAACGTATTTCTATTTTGTATCACTTGTAATTTAATGTCCGTTATGCTGTCAGTTATTTCTACCAATGTGGTGGTTTTTCTGTTTAACGACTAGCTGTGTGGTAACAAAGACCATTAGCGTCGCCCTCCTTTATCCAGGCTTGGGACTGGCACTGCCAGAAAGCGAGCAGTGGCGGAGTTAAAAATTAATGTGTTGTAATGTTTCTCTGTGAAGAGTTTCCAGTTAGTCATGATCTGTCTGTCGGTTGTCTGGTCAAGTTTATACTGACACACAGTAATAGTGACCAAGTCCTCAATGGTAAGAAAGAGATGGTTAACTGGAATCGGAATCCAGCCGTCATCCCAGCGTCTTGGCCACAAATTTGACTTTTCAGGACCTTTAGGCTGCATAGGTTTACCAAAGCATCATGATTTTCATGAGATATCTCCATAATGCAGCCTAAGTACCAGTCTCAATTGTGTATAGTTTCAGCACAAGATAATGTATCTTCTATTTGACTCACAAAAAAATTGTTGATTCCTGACATGTTAGCATCAGTGGCATGACAACCTAGCTGGAGGCCCTTGGACACTCTGCTTGGGGGCCCTTACCCATTAACGAGACTAAAGAGTGAAAATAATGATGAAGAAGAAGGAGGAGCAGTGACTTAAGCTAGCCATGGGTATGAAGTGTTAGCGACTTCATTTTCTTAGCCTCGGCATATATGCGGGTGGATAGCCAGTCCTCTACATGCCGTCTCATCTTTCCACCGACAGTGTACGGTCAGTGTACTCATTGTAGTTGAGTTTAATAGGGGCGTACATGGAGCAAAAATCGTGAACCAAATTTCTCCCATGGCTGGATTGATGTCAACACGCTAACCATTACACCATCTACAGCTATTTAAATTAGCAGTTAGGCAAAAAACGAGAGTGTTAAACGTTATTATCAATAATCCACAGTTCAAGTCACATTAATAGTTCAAGACAGAACCAGAAAACAACCGGAATGTATTGGCCAATTTGGCCTGTCGCTTACAGGCTAGTTACATGCATAGACCCAGTTAGACCATGTACACTAACACTGTAGGTAAATTACATAGGCCTATTCAATGAAGAATCATGAAGAGAGTACTATGTCATGCACAGTGACATAGTCTATAGGTTTCTAGGTTACCCTCATGAGTGTATTAAGTGATGAATAGTTCAATGGATATTTTAATTCAAGTTAAATTGTCTTGATTTAAAAAAAGAAAACAAAATGTATTGGTCTGCTGCCTATGCATGCTACTGCACTAATGTAATGTAGACTGTAGTCTGTTATTCTTCAGAGAAATATTGCATGAATTTGGATATTCCAAATTTACTGTTCACAAATGTTTCTATCAAGTCATCAATATTCAATTTGTCCACATTTGTGTTCAATTGCAAGAAGAGCAAGGCCATCAAGTCTGTCCTGTGAGATAGTGGATCTAAGATACGTCATTATGATTTTCAATTTGGAGAACGAGCGTTCTGAAATGGCGAGGATGACTGGGAGAGCGGCAAACAGCACACAGACAGTAGCCAATTCCGGCATATAGGGATGACGTGATGCGAAAGCTCGATATAAGTTTCAGTATGTCCAACACAGTTTTTGTTGTTTCAAGTTTCTGCTGAACTCACGTTAAAAAGTTTGGGGTACTTCGGACCTTGGGGTTCCTTGACTTTGTCCATCCTCATTACATGGTTGTTACGCCACTGGTTAGCATGAGTCCATCGATACAGTTGTTCCGGAGTGAGTATATCATCTGTTGTACCATACACTGGTTCGGGTTGAGGGTTTCACAATTGCAGCCTCACACGCTGTTTCCGTGGCTGGTTGTAAAGAAATGCCACTCTTCAAGTAATCCAGTCTTCTTCGTCTGTTCTCCAAGTAGAACCCCTGTATTGAATCTTGCACCATAAATGAATCATTCTCTGCAAAGTCAAACAGCACAATAACTTTGTCTTCTGGCAGTATTTCCTTCCTGCACTTGAGTTAGAAAGACTGTGCAATGGCTGTTTAGTGATGTGATGTTAAATCATTTAGTCGTGGTGACCAGCTGTACCACTTGTGCCATGCTTGTAGTGTTGCCACTGGTTCCTGGCATGTTTTGTGAACGTAAATCACACGCCAGCGTAGGAATGACTGCTCACAGAAGCTTTACGTTTAGACAAATCTGGAATACATACTCTCTGGGTTGCTGTATCACTAACAGTTCTAAACCAATGCCTAGCCTGATACCTGGCACATTTAATGTTTTGCACAAACTTGCATCTTGAGTTGGTGGAATGTTCTCAGTGGTTCTGATTTTTTATACAAATAGTTTTCTGTGAGCAGAGTTCACAGAACGAATGGTAAAGCTTTCCAGTATAGTTAGCACGTATCAGAAATGACGTGAGGCAATTGAGTGAACTCGTTGAAGGCTTCTGTAACTTCAGGATATTTGTTCCGAGTTCAACTGCCAACAAATGCTGATACAGTATCACAGTCACTGAATGTATGAAACACTGGTAGTGTGCACAGCTTGATACGGACCCAAACCTAACAAACAATAAAATTGTTTTCAATTTCTAAACAAGTGACTAAAATGCAAATTGCTTATATGTTCACACCATTGCTTTTTACACCCAGATTCAAATGACAGACACTGATTAGAAGGTTGCAAGTACTGGCAATTTGCCCCCAACCTGCTTCAACCAGTTAATATACATTATTGAAGATCAACAGGCTTGAAATCTGGTCGAATATTGCTTACAGATCACACATCATTTATGTAAACTACTAGCTGAGCAAAGACCATAATATCATTATTACATCAACAGCAAGGGTATGGAAAATAAATTGTACCACTGACAATGATAAGAACATCTACGGTTGTGTAACCGTGTCAGACAACTAGAGTGATACTTTGCCTCAGTGGTAATACCATGTCACTTGTGGCAAGTTCTGCAAGAAGTCAGTCGTGTGACAGAGCTACATTCGTTGAATCTATTGCCAAGTTCGTGCCAATCTCCAAAATAAACAATATGGCCTCCCAGAATCAGATAGCACTCTGGAGTGCTATGACCATCCACAGTCCCCACAAATAACTAAGCAATGAGTAACACACAGAACAATTAACAAACACAATAATAATTATTAAGAAGATGAATTGTAATCGTAAACTCAAAGTTTCTACTGTGCTACTCTAACGCTAAGTGCAAGGCACCAGCTCATTAACAAGCAGTGTCGAGCAGAGAGTTGTCCAAAGACTGATGTCCAGTGGGGGTCTAAGTCCAGTCCAGTGAGATTTGGCAGAGCGACTGTTAAGGCTGGCTTTGTTGAGGACGAGAAAGCTTCAAAGGCAGAGGATTGGATGGATTAGCGTAGGAATTCTTGAAGAGGTGAGACTTCAAAATTATTTGCAATGGAAACCCTGTCGGTGACAAGTAGAGAAGCCTAAGGCAGATGACGGGGGTGAGTGGCGGTACTGGTGGATGAACTGAGAATATGTGGAATCCAGGGAAGTTCATTCCAGAGTCGATATGGCTCGGTTGGAGAATTTCAGGTGAGTAGTCACTCGGGAACAGGAGAGAGAGATTAGGAGGAGGATCGGGTTGAGTGGGGTGGCTGATGGTGAAGAGTTCTTGAAGGTACTGTGGCTGGGAGTGTTGTAGACAGTTGTAGGTTAGCGATAGGACTTTGAAGTGGATGTGCTCAGGTTTTTTCAGTCAGTAAAGAATTAAGAACGAAAGCAATATGATGATGCTTGGTGACCTGGTGACAGCTGAGGCTGGTGAATTTGGATGAGCTGTAGATGCTAAAGTTAGGAGGATTCGAGGTTGAGGAAAAGGGAAATACAATAATAAAGCTTGGAGTGAACAATACAGGTAGCAATAGTAATATTTAATTATTTCATTGAATACATCCTGTATTTTTGCGTATTCTCTTACTTCAATGATTGCATTACACACATTACCAGGGAGGTTGTTTTTAAAGTGGATAAAAATGTCCATGATAACTGTCATCAATCCAACTACTATTTACGCAAAGAATTATTTTCATCAATCCAACTTCCATTTACGGGCAAGCATTTAGTATAAAGGCAAGCATTTAGTATCGTGGTGCATGTATTTTTCTCCCGTAATTTTAGGCGTCGTGAGAGTCGGTTAGGGTCAGAGTTAGGGTTTGTGTCATTTTAGAAAACATCGTACCTTCCGCGGAGCATGCCAAAAAATACTGTCCCACGCCCGTAATCACGCACCCGATACTAAATGTTTGCCCATTTACGCAGGCAGACAAGATAAATAATATTAAAACAAGTTAAAATACAGGATATATTCAATAATAATAATAATAATAATAATCTTTATTAAGTGCCTGACAAACGCACTGCACTGTACATTTACATGTTATGCAATTTAAATTGTATTGTATTGTATTTGAACACTTGTTATAGCGCCCCTACCAGATTTCCCATTCAGAGGCGCTCCCGACTACTGCTGTAGTCGGAGTTTCACGCCGAAGCGCATGAGCAATTGCAGTGAAGGACTTGCCCAGGGTCCCTACGCGGCGGCTTTGAGGTGGATTCTTAAATCTTAACTACTAACAGAACAGACAGCCTGCAATACAACGGCGCTAATAGCAGCCTACAAAGCATATCCGCCCTACGGGGCTCGAACTCGGTACCTCTCGCTCTCCATGCCAGCGTGTTATCCAATGTCATTAAATAAGCTAAAATGCAATTCTACCGTTAGAAAAATTTTATCACCCCAAAATAATAATTTTTTAACTAAGAAAATAGATTTAGGAAATCCAGGTGAAATTCTATTTCGGGAATTTAGGTCGGGAATTCGCAAGGGCACCCGAAAAGCCGGTTCACTAAAAAGCACCGCTTAAACGTAGGCTGTAATTAAATTCTGACCTACCGTACAGATAAATTAAAATATATGAAGTTTTATTACATCCAAACAAGAAAATAGACGCTTTTGCACAATTTAAAGTGAAATAAATTATGTGAAAACAATCCTTAATTGACGATTAGATCGGCGATAATGAAGATTATTGACAAGAAATCGCCTAAACATGTCCGTTTATAGCCCAAAAACCCGCACAAATGGTCGAACTAATAGAAAAAGTACCGCGTTTACGGCACATTTTCAATAATTTTTAAAGTAATGTTCCCAAATGAATTAAGTGATGCCTCTCGCTGAAAAGTCTTAAAATATGTTTTTCTTTAATACAAAAAAGTTTGTTGCTTTTATCCACAGTTTGAACAATGCACGAGCTTATCGTCCTCACTATAGTGCGCCTACTGGTAAACGCGCCTCTGCCAGTGTTACGTTGTTTGCCTATTTGAAATACCTTCTCAATTGTCTCGCAAGTTCGTAACACGATTTCATTTACATGCATATGCGCTTGTCCTGTCGTATTGTTTTCAATAATAGATCATGTCTCTAGAAGTAGTTCAGAACTAACACATACAAACACAAACACCCTTTTTATTAGAATTTACAGTGCGAATAGGGCTCACTCTGAATCTGGAATAAGCTTTATACATGTAACTATAAAATCGAAGGTTATTATACATTGTTGCTTGAATGTATATCAGGCATGCAGAGATATTGTTTTTATAGGCGCTATATGTATACCGCCTACAACTCTAAGTTACGGTATAAATGTCGTTCAGTGCAATGACTACGCTCTGCAGGAATGCATTCCAAACAATCTGACAGATGTTAAGCGTTGCCAACCTTACCAGCTCAAGCTGTAAATTATATGTAAGCAAAGCAATGCATGCTTTCCTCGTTCTTTACTCCGTTACCTCGTGTCACGTTTTGCTACAATGTTTCCTCTGCAAAACATTAACAAATAATGTTTTGGTAGTGGAATTCAAACAGCATTTTGTAAGCATCGGATTCCTTTAATGCTATGGTATAGTCACAACGTCCTACTTTACCCCAGATTATGATCTCCAGGGACTGAAGCTGATTAAGCACCCTGGATCTTGTGGATTTTATATAGCGCAGGCGATTCCATGGTTTCCCTGACGTAGGCTATAGGCCTAGGCCTATCTGATGCGTGGCGCTAGGCATTTTGGAGATTAACATTGCATTTACATTATTTAAATTTTGTCTATAATCTGGTTATTTTAATTAATTTTATGTGAATTTACTTAACTAAGCCAAGATCGATTTAAGCATCATCATTGCTGTAGGCCTAGATCTATTTACGCTAAATGAAGCCTATATGGCGATTAGTTTATGCTGTTTATTGTATACGGTTTTCAGACTGCATTTGCATTGTAGGGTTTACCTGGTAGTCCTGTGTCTCCTTTGGCGCTTAAGTCACCCTTTTCGCCCTTTTGGCCATCGTGCCCTCTCGATCCGTGCAGCCCCGGTACTCCGGGGATCCCAGGCGGTCCACTCGGCCCCACCATGTGACAGCCACAATGCTGCTGTTCGTCGCTTTTGATTACGTTAGATGTGACGTCACTGTCGTCTCTGCTGTAAGGCGCCGCTCTCTGCCAGCAGACGACACACGAAGCCATGCACGTGACCACCAGTAGCCATCTTGAAATCATCACCTGCCGAAGAAAGCAAAGAAGAAATTATAATACAGCCAGCAGCAATAATCTGGTTACTAATTAAATCCGAGTTAAGACAGGGCATCCGGGAGAGAGAGACTTGAACAAAGCATTAGGCCTAATTTTCTTTTGAAGACTGCCAATGTAACGGTGTTCGTGTTGTTTCGGTTCAATTGGCATTGGAGTGACATCCAACGCCATTTTGAGCGAACAGAACTTATTTCTAACCACATGAATATGTATGTAGACCCCCTAGCTTACATCCATTGACTTGCCTGGGCCCGTAGGCTACATAATTATGCAAAGCGTAGACCTTCTCCTTTCAGAGTCTGATTTTAAAAATATCTCTACAGAAAAATATGTTCGTGTAGCCTAGGTCTAATTCTGAGAGGACGAAACCCGATTTAAACTTATGCATAAAATAATTATTGCATATTGTACAGACCCTTTCAGAAATTGAGGGGCCAGACTTAGCCTACTTCAAAGGTCAAAGTCAGTGTCTTCGTTCGACCACATATAAGGAAGATCGTGGAGCGCAGACGACACCCAAAGAATTCCACAAGAAGCTCAATAGGAAGGAGAAAGCGGCTTGGAACAGCTTTGTCGCAGTGGTTAGGGGCTTCCTGGGCAATCACCAGGCCGAAAACTGTGTGGACCTGGTTGAGACTCGGGTGAAGAACTAGGGCAAAATGGGCTTCAGGATGTCTCTCAAAGTTCATATGCTTGATGCTCATCTTGATAGCTTCAAGGTGAACATGGGAACGTAGGCTACTTGGAGGAGCAAGGCGATCGCTTCCACCAGGATATAGGCCTAGCCTACTGGACTTCGAACGTCGCTACCAAGGACAGTATAACGAGAACATGATCATCATGATGGGAGACTACATTTTGGGGCTGATTCGTGAAAGTGATTTGTGATGGCATTAGGCTGACACTTGGTGCAAATACCACCTGGCCACGGAGGATGTTCCCGGCACCCAGGCTTGATTTTACAGCTCAGGTTTTCCAACTGGGCAAATTTTCCTCTGAAGCCAATACATCAGTATGCATTCACTCAACTGTTTTGAAAGTAGATAATTTTAAATGCATACCTCCCATATTTCATACTGCAACATGGCTTCAGAAAACAAAAGTCGACGTAAGTTATAACTTTGTTATATGCAAGAAACATTAATCAAACCTGCAACGATTTTAAATGATGTTAACATTACTTTGTGCTAAATGCTAAATTAGATTATAGTATATCACCCAGTAGCAAGCTGTAATTTACTTACTTGTCAACACCTCCAGTCAATTTTCGAAGGTATGAATGAAAGGAAAGGAATTTAATCGGAGGGGTAACTTTAGCCAAATACTCTTCATCATAAGGCTAAAAAATAATCACATAGAAGTCATTAAAAAATGTACATATCTGAAAGAGTACATAATCAACAAGAGATGGTCATATTTTCAGCTTTCTGAAGCAGCGCCATACTTAATTGTCATATTCCAGGTTTTAAAAAGGTGTTATGTACATAATTTTCAAATATTGGCATCGCTAATAAATACTGCAAATAAACAAAAATGTCTATTAAAACTCGTACATTTCATAATACAAAGAAAATGCTGTTGTGCAACTGATCAATTTAAACTAATCCATGATTAGTGTTTCCACACAATTTAGAAACTCACATGATAGCTTGCAACTAGCAATCTCAGCATGTAACAAAGAAATCAGACTAGTATTCAGGAATTATGGCAAAGATTACAATTACTCATCGACTCTATCTGTGGTTGATTTCCTCCTTCCGTGACATGCCTAATAAAGAACTAAACTGCATCTCTACTTAGATACAGCTTCAGTTACAAGAGGCATTTATATGCTTTTTAGAGATACTAAAATGGCATTATGCAGAAAATATCAAGATAAATACAAACATATACAGATACAAAATTGATAACTGCTCACGTCTACGGAACTGTAGTTGTAGTTCCAAGCTGATGGGCCAACACGGGCAAAGCAATTCCCCAGAGTGGGTCTAGCCGCAGAGCGCATGCGTTGAGAACCATAAGAAGATCGCAAATACAAACATATACAGATACAAAATTGATAACAGCATTTATAAAACGCCTCTAATGACTATTCAGAGGCACAATACTTTCAGTGCTTCCAATACTACTATACATGATGGTTCTCATGAACATGCTGGTCCTAAAACATTATAGTCAGCAGTAGAATGAACGATCTTACTTCGTATGGCACACAGTGGAAGCACTTTCCCTTCGGACCATGACGACATCTGTCAACACAAATATGTAATGTAATGTAATGCAACAGAGTACTTGTAAAGCACATTATATATATATATATACAAATACATCCACGGAATCACGTAAAACATCACCAAAAATTCTAAACTGTCAGCAAACGAACCAAAATTTAAAACTCAAATATCACAGCATATAGTCTCATGCAAAGACATCTTTGCTCACTAGCAGGGTAGGCTACTTTTAATCACCTACAGTGCAATAGTGGTACAATGTATTATCTTGTTACAAAAACAACCGGTGCACATTTGAAAGTATGGAAACTACGATGCGATTTGTAAATCATTACAGTCTATAATAGGCTAATTTCTCCTCCCCAACAAAAAAGTTGAAGGGATTGTGTTGTACTTTTAAAAGCCACTACGGATGAACAGCAAAGAAAAACAATTGAAAATGCATTAAAAATCAATTCCACAGGTTATCTGCATAAGAATATAACTGTAATACATGTACACTTACAGTTGTTCATTTTTCTCCCTTGGTATCGTTCCATCTTGTTTCCACAGAAACTGGTCGACTTCGTCCTCGACTATGCTACCACTGAGATCCCTGTTGAGGGCTCTAGCTGCATCATCACTGTCACCAGTGAGTAGGGCCCCAGCGGCTGCTAGTGATGGCTGTTTATCTTTACTACCATTCTCTTCCAGATTGTCTTCCAGCATGGCTGTTACTTGTGGTTGTATGTCCAGATAGAGCATATCACCGTTTCTGTTAAGATGCACAAATATTAGGTACACTGAAATGCAAGTATAAATTTAAAAAACACATTTTTATGTTTCCTGTAACCTCATTTGGTATCTTTTTTTTAGCCTTTCAAAACATTGGCAGAAGCATAGCTTCTTTCTGTCATTCTTCTAACAAATTCTAGTCTAAATGAATTGCAATAAAAGCATTCCTAATCAGTCAACCAAGAGGTACCCTAGATGGCCAATCAATCACAGAACTGTAAATAAATTAACTCAATCATATTGTGCAATTATGAGGATTTATACAGCACCCTTCAAGGTAACTACTCAGAAGCACTCGCGACTCAAACTCAGCTAAAGAGGACAGAACTTTTTAAGATTGTCTCCCCATGAATAGAACGTGTCGGGGAGGACCCTGGGCAGGAGTAGGTATGGAGGGAGACCTTTCCAGACAGCAGGGCTAGTCACAGAGAAAGCATGTCCCTGCCTGACAGAATTTTGCACATGGGAACAAGAAGTTTGCCCTGCACAGTGGAAAGAACGGTGGCCCTGGACATCCTGGGTGGAGCGACAAAGCTCCCTGGATAGGCAGCGGCCAAGCCCAAGACGTGTGTGTGTTTCCGAAGAGCGTTATTGCAGTCATACATGTGACATACTTGAATTTGTATGAGTTCAGTGTTTTTGCTTTTGTGGACTTGAGTTCTGCCGACTTTTCACGATTCATCCAGACTGTCCAGCCGTTTCTAGGCAAGTCAAACGCAGATTTTACCTGAAAATACGAAAGTTAAACCATGTAAATGCAATAAAAACATTTATACAGAAAACTGTAGAACCCTTTGATGCTGTTATTCAGTATCAATGAGAAAACAATTAATTTTACAGTTTTCAAACTGCAGATAAAACCATTGGTATTCATAACCGGAGACAGGCACAGCTGAACTTGCTGAAGAGGGAATCATAAATTACAATCGTGATTTCTGTACTTATTAATCATGCTACTTAATAACAAATCAAGAACTGAGTACTTGTTCATTAAGAACTTGCTTAAGTTCTGTACACTGAGAAGGGGAGGTCTCCGGGAAGGTTTAAACCTGCATACTCTGCATTACAGTATCAATGGAAAACAGCGGGTGGGTCGCAATATAAACGTGGAGTACAATACAATACAACACAACACAACTGGGGCAGTGGTATAGGGGTATGTTCGGTGCCTTAACCTGAGGTTAATCTGCATTACAAAGCTAGTGCTCAAGTCAATCAGCTACCATTTCGGGAGCGCAGAAAGCAAAGAAGAATTTCAAATACAATACAATACAAGCTGCAGGATATGCTCAAGTCAATCAGCTACAATTTCACACAGAAGAAAGAAGGAAGCAACACCAAAGAAAGACACCAAATGGCAACACTTAAAAAGACACTGAGCACATTCTAGCTACTCGAAAGCTGAAGAACTTGCCAAAAACTTTAACAAATAAAAAATCATGCAGTGCTAAAATACTGTCAAATTTTCAGATGAATGACTATTAGTAAGAATGTTCATCATCCAAGATTACCGTTACATAAATCTGATAATTCTATCAGAATTGACTACAAAAATATTATTCACAGATACCGGTAGTCACTTCCAGCTTTTGACTTTAACTTCCTAACACCTATGGAAAGTGACAGGAACTAGCACAATTACAGTGGATAAGGCTAAAGAAACACAATTTTTTAAGTTGCTCACTTCAAGAAGAAAATCTTCCACTTTCTGGTAAGGAGAAGTTGTAATACGCTTAGTTCCATGCAGTGGTGACTGTACTCGTAACAACTGAAATAAAATGTAACAAACAATGCAATACTTCTAGACTCTTGAGCCATCCAGCTCTGTTTAGTGGTAAAGGCTTGTGTACCAACACATTCATTGCCATTTTATTCTGGTCTGAACTGAATATGCAAAAAGTAAAATGGTAGCTTCAACCAGTACTTAGTAGAACTGGCCTAAGAAAAAACAACATTGCCGCCCCAGAATCCAGACTTGTCTTTAAGAAAATTGCTGCATTAAAAACCTCGTAAAATACGTTAAAGCAAACAGCGACCAGTGCCAAACAGCCTTTTCCACCTACATTTAACACACATCATATGCGTTCTCCTTGTTTTTATTTGTACCTCATGCTAGTATCTACGAAGGTCTGTTCATTCAAAAACAGAATTAATGAAAGTACCGTGTTCTGAGTTTAAAAGATTGGAAAAAGATCACAACCACTTATAAAAGTGGCGGTGACAGTCACTACCACTTTTTGGCCCTGTGCTGAAATGTGTTTACGATAAGACAGCATTATTTTGGTTTGAATCAAGTTCAAGCAACAACAATTAACGGTGGTGTGTTCTTGCATATTTAACTATCACAATGCTGGTAGGTGCCTTCACGTAAACTTGCCTACTTATGGTTACATGTTGCATAAATAGGTGACGTCATGCATCTTGCTGTAACTCACACCAGAGTTGGGATGGCCACCGTCAATATATGAGGCAAAGTTATGCCCTTGGCTACATGTGTGTTACGTGTAGCCAAGACTGCTTGGACAAGAGTTATTGTGTAACTCCTGTTAGATTGTGCAGTGCTCTATTGCTACACCATTATGTGGTCGACATATTATTTAAAACTTTGCAGTTCACAGTGGGAGACTATTTCATTTTTTCACTTCAGTGCCAAGAACTTATGAAGTAGCAGTGTTAGGTCACAGGTAGAAATTGTATTGTATTGTATTTAAAGATTTATAAAGCGCCTCTAGCAGTGCACACCAATCAGAGGCGCTCCCAGTGTGAAAGTCCCCAAGAATAACAAGTTTTGAGGTAGCGAAAAGATGTAGCAGGGCCACCGGATAGTATGGTGATGCGAACTAAGGGGGGAAGTTGATTCCATATCAAAGGGCCAATGCAGTCAAAGGCACAAAGAAATACATAGGAGACGTGCATTAATTCATTGTACTAATATTGTCTTGGCCAATAATAAGATATGCTTAAAACAATATCATTCACACGGAATATAGTCAATGAAACTGAAAAATCTGCAAACTATTTTTCTACTTGTATTAAAAATTCATAACCATTTATTACCTTACATACATAAACTGAGGGTGCTATTTTATAATCATATCCTAATCTTATCACTGTAATTAGCAACATCCAGCGATGGTCAAATATTCTGTGCATTTAACAGTACGCATGACACAGCATCTACGCTTAATAGAGCCGCAACAACAGCCACACTCCAACCATGGGTAATGTGGCCCATATTAAAGTCGTGAAAAAGTAAAATAAAATGCATTCTCACGAAATTAGCCATAGAAGTCGTTGCAGCCATGTTGTTCGCAGTAGTCCAAAACCTGGTTAAACTTTCAAAACAAATCGGTAACTGAAGACCATTTACACAGTTGAGATAAATCGACAATAACAGTCCATTTCCTGCCAGTGACTTCCGCCAGCTTATTCTCCACGCCGTTCTCTAGCGCTATCATAGACGCCTACTGCGCCGTTGTTGAGACATTGCATATAATATTATAATAATATTTTCGTTTATTGAAACAATCAGGTTGACAAACCGCAACCGGTTATAAGTGTAGGCCTACAGTTATGCAATTGAAACAATTCACAAGAACACAAATGACAGAAGACATAAATCTTAACTAGGCCTACTAACAGAACAGACACTAGCCTGCAATACAATATGGCGCTAATAGCAGCCTACAAAGCATATCCGCCCTACGGTCCTCGAAATCGGTACCTCTCGCTCTCCATGCCAGTGTGTTATCCAATGCGCTATCGGGTATTATTATGGTATTATTAGGCATTATTTTGACACCTTTAAATGGTCAGTGGAGTAAATCATGGGTGGGACAGAGGGAACTGTCCTCCAAAGTTTTGACTTCACCCCTTCTATCCCCACCAAAAACGCAAAATTCCGGCCAACCAAAATTCCAGCAACAAGACTCATATGCGAACGTGGACCCCCCCAAAGTTGTGTACAGATTTTCTGTTAGCCTCTAGTCAAATGGTGTCTTCATTGTGACACCATAGAAAGAATTCTTTCTTTTTACTGTATTCGCATATACGTTCAGCAAGAATTGTTGCCAACGGCCTTTGATGTCATTTGACGAGCTAACGTTTGAAATGGAAATGTTTGACTAATTTTGTCATCAACCCAACTGAACGCCATTGTTGATGGTCCCAGAATTTATAGACAACATCATAATAACGATCGCGTGGCACAGACGTTCAGAATAAATTGTTGAAAACCGAGGAGACACATGGAACATAACATTGAGCAACAAATACTTGCATTTTGAAAAGATCAGATATTAATTACGCAAATAATTCAGATTGAACGCGATGTTCTCATTTTTTTAATGGACCCTGTACGTTCGAATTGTTGCCAACGGCCTTTGATGTCTAGAGGATCAGTGGAGGCGCCAGGATTTCAGATTGGGGCTAAAAGCTCCAAGCCCTTCCCTTTTGTCCCCTCCTCCTGTGATTTGCAGTGATTTCCCACTTTTTGGTGGGACTGAGGCGCAGTTAGGGGTCTAAGCCCCCCAAAACCCCCTCTTGCGCCGCCACTGGTCCTGACCGCAACGAGTTGGTTTTTCAGATAGAAATAGTCAGGCTGGATGCTGTGCCACCATATAGCGCCCCTTCGAGATAGCTACCTACACAGAATCGCTTCAGGTCCGGCCACGGCTGAAAAGGACGATTTTGTTAGAGATGACTAAAAGACCGCGGAATTTGTCCTTGTAATGTAATAGAGGCTAATGTAAATCTTCGAACATTTCTCAGCGCCCTCAAAACCAAGTCAGAGAGACCAGTTATAAATACCGGCGCTATATATATATCTGCTCGTTCCGGGCCAAGTCAACATCCGGGAGGTCAAGTCGAGGAGACAGCATAGTGCTGACAGTGGTTGTCATCGGTGATGGAATCGGTCGTGTGGTGGCGTAGGAGTAGACTCATGATAGGGTAACTTTATTGGAGTTGGTTTTCAGTCGTGAGTGGAAAGCAGAAGAGGAGAGTGCAAGTGGAGGAGAGGTTAAATAAGAGGAGAGATACATGTAGGAGGATGAGCAAACTGGCGGAAGTTTTTTGGATGTCCGTTCTAAAGAGCTGGTGCAGCATAACGAGCAAACGTAACTCCAATGGAAGGCCGTTCCAAATGGTCACCTCGCTTTTATAGGCGCTCTATAAATCTCGAGTTTACGATTACGATCACGTACGATCCGCGCTCCATGGCGCATGGCGGTGGTAGGAACAGCTACAGCCTACGGGAAACAGCGTTGATATTTTGCTCTTGATTGATCTCTTGGTGTAGGAGGTCAAGTATGCAGTTCATATAGTTGTTGATATGTCACGAGCGGTTTTTGGCACGTGCGGTTTTAATCCACAAATTAGCCTAAATATTATGACACAAATGCTCGGCCTAAACTCGAATCCAGGTCGCAGAGTACGTGATCTCGACACGTGCGTCACGATAGTTATTTCCCAAGGTCACACGAATGATGCATCCCGTTACAACACAAAATTAACTGTGTTGATTTCACAAATGTTTTAATGTGACATAAGTGACAGGTAAACTAGGCCTAAGTTATTATGTCCGATTCAAGGACAGCGGGATAATATCTGAGGTCAATTCTCAATAGCGAACTACATAATATTAACCGGTTTCAGTATAGGACCATCAAAACGAGGCTCATTAGTAGGTCATTTTCTCGGTCATTGAGAAGCTATACGGCATTTGATTGGTTGATTCAAGATGAGGCTCAAAAGGAGACACTTAATTGGTCACTTCAAAACGAGACTCGATGTTTATGATTCGTTATTTACGTGTCTAAGAACGAGTTTAAAGAGACCGGTGTTTACGTTGGAAGGGATCTGATCAGTTATTGCAAGATTCTAAGACTTATCGGTGTATTTTCTGAAGATTTTCGTGTGATTCGTTTGGATTCCGTTAACTTAACAAAGATCGGTGAGTTTTAATCAGAAATTTGTACTGTTAAGCGATTGTACATTAAATTTAATGACCTTGGTGTAGGATAACCTACAGGTAGGCGTTGACGGCTTGTGGCCAATGAAAGCCCTTCGAAGAAAATGACGAAATCGACGGATGTGTTGCAAGTCACTATCATCCGTATGACTAGCTTTAGAGTGTTCTTTTGTACTTTGAGTCTATAAAAAAGCTACCTGTACGATAGATGCGGTAGTTGACTTCTTATTTTGTGACTGAAGTTTGGTTTCTGTATAATAATTCGTTTTAATTCGTTTCTGTACTGTGGCGCAAGAAGCAAAATTTGTGGTAATGTGTTACTTCAACATTCTCTATTTTAACAGCGGCTAAGACATTAAATAATGCGCGGGCAGATATTATATGTGACCATTCCTGAAAAAAAATCAGAAACATTTGAAATTGATTGAATATTGCGTTAGATTGGGCTAAGTAGGCTAAGTATTAAGTATATTCTGAGAAGCACTAACAAATGCACAGTACTGTACATGGCAAGCTTAATACATTCAAACAAGCAAGCAAAAATTTACATACAAGCCAAGAATTGAATGAGAGAAGTTATTGTATATCACCAAAATTAATATTTAGCATGCTAAATCCACATGCTTTAACACAACTGGTAAAAAGTTACAAATTTTAATGTTTGTATATTTCACGTGTAAAGTTTAGGGTAATTTATCGTTTCAGTATTCAAAATTTTATGTAACTTGCTTTTTCAGAAGTTTCTCTTGAGTTGCTGAGCTATCTAGCCAATGCCTGTGCTGAATTCACTGCTGTTGAGGGTTTGTGCCAGCTCCCTCCAGGGCTTGTCTCACGTGGAACTCAAATCTGCTATACATGGCAGAGCATATCTGAGTATGTGCGACATTGTTACGAGACGAGGAACCACGGTGCGCCGCGCACAGTCCGTCAGCTACTTGAGCGACCCGGAGAACAAAGGCAAACAGACGTCTGGTGTGAACTTTGACACGATTGGTTCGTGGAACAACCGTCTTGATCTGACGATCGACGTCGAAGAGAGCATCAGGAGAGGAAAACTGATCCCGAAAATCGATATCGAAAAGGTTGGCATGGCGACGTTGATTGGACGTCGTCCGGACAACGAAGATCGAATGATAGCTCAGGAGATCAAACCAAACATTCTGCTGTGTGGGATTTTCGATGGTCATGGAGGCAAGATGGCCGCCGACTTTGTGGAGGAGCGCCTTCCATTCCACGTGCTCTACTGGTTAGAGCGAGGGGAGATGGACCTTGCCCAGATCCTCAAGAAGGCATTTATTGAAGTAAACAACTCGTTCACGAACTTCCTGTTTCATACCTGTGTCAAGGGTCCAGCAGGTGACCAAAATGGTGAGTTCTACTTGAGCTTTGTACATATACTTCTCGTTGAAACTGTAATTTAAATCCACTTTCGATTTATTATGCTGGTGATCTTCTTCCTTTTCATGTTTTATGTTTATTTCAGCAAATTGACTTAAAATTCTCCAATAACTTCTTTTGCTCAGCTCAACAACTAATCTGTGTTTACTTGTAACCAGTTGCGTACTTGACAACTGGATTCATTGAATTAAATGAATATTGATTGATTGATTGAAATTTGTGATAAGACAAAGTGGATCAACTCTTCTATGATAAAATTGTGAACAATTTGTTTTTCATACAGCTTTGTGTAGTGCTGGCTATTTAGGAATGATTTGAATGGCTTGGGACTGTGATAAAAAAACATGTCCAATAATAATCTCTAATTATTAACGTCATTTACAATAAGTAATTAATATAGCCACATGAAAACAAAATACAAACTATAGGTGACTATTCATCAGTATGTTAAAAATTGTATTGAACATTAGCAATGACTACCGGTAGTAACCTTAATATTGAAATTTAAAATATTGACCTTAGAAATGTCACCTTGGGTTATACTGGTATATGTGGTACTTTGCATTCATACTTTACTATAGTTAGTCTGTGATGTTATTTCACTATTTACGTAATTTGCCTAATTGAGCTGTGTTATCAACTATCGTTGCTAAAAAATTGTGTCTGACAGAATAGCTCTTTGTCCCGACACAGACAACTACTTTGAAATTGCACAAATCTTTGAACTTAATGATGCATAAGAAATCTTAAAATGTAGTACCCTGGGAAATAGGCAGCCAGTGAAGTAGATCACACATCAAATGCAAGATATAGTCAAATTTTGAAATGCCACAAGCGAGTCTTGCAGAGCATAATGGTTGCTTACCCAGCTGACTCAAAAGTGGAATGCAGAGGTCCTTCGTTTACAGTGGGAAAGTGCCGAGAAGTGAAGCACTTGCCAGCAGGATAATCTTGAATGATGTTTGCTCAACATCAGGAAGCCAGTGTAGCATTTCTTGAACGTTGTTTAAGTTGCGTCTTTGTCAGCTTATTTACCACAAATAAAAAATTTGATTGATTGATTGAGTGTGTGTGGGTGTATGTATATGTGTGTGTGTGGGTGTGTGTATATGTGTGTGTGTGTGTGTGGGTGTGTGTGTGTGTATGTAGTGTGTGTGGATATTTTGGCTTTTTTGCGATGGCTCAAACAGCACAGTGGAGGATGGAATGAAGCTGGTGTAGCTAGATCTTGGCAGGCCTACAAGGATAACAGATGGTTGCTGAATCATGTCTCCAGAAATATGAGTGGACTGCATTCCTAGTTGCTATGAATTGACTAATTAGCTATTGTGTTTGTTGTATGAGCAGGTGGTGTACGACTATTGTCAAGCGGAACAACGGCGACAGTATGCTTGATTCGCAACGGAATTGACCTTGCCGTTGCCCATGTCGGTGACAGTCGTGCGGTGTTATGTCGGAACAACAATGCCATCCGACTGACGGAGGATCACGAGCCAGAGGTGTTGAAAGAGAAGGAACGGATCGAAAAGTGCAATGGGTACCTAACGTGGAGCAGTCTTGGAAAGTCAAGGGTTAACGGTCGTCTGGAGATGACCCGAAGCATTGGCGACGTCGAGTTGAAGCCTTTCGGGGTGACTGCAGAGCCAGACGTCCGTTCACTGGAGGTCAGCTGATGTTCGCTGTTTATACGAGAATTAGGCAACTTATGTAGCACCTATTTGTTAAAGTCTGGCATGCAATCTATTAGGCTACCCAGTTGTGTATAGGAAGTAAATATCTTTCAAAGAAGACTGTTTAATTCATTCATTCATTCATTTAAGATATTTATATAGCTCCCCTTCAGATTTCTACTCAGAAGCGCTCCCGACCACAGCGCGGACACTGAATCGGAGTTTCACGCCGAAGCGCATTTTAATGCTGTAAAATAATGAGCGCTCATTTATTTAAGTGTATTTATTAGCCATGTGCTGGAATGGTTTTAACTAAGTGGTCTGGTCTAGATACCTACCAAAATCCTACCAAAGTTTCGAGCGACTTTGCCAGAAAGCAGACTCCAACCTCTTTTTAACCATAATCAGAAAAACCCTGCACATGTATTACATCAGCTACTGCCTCGTGTGAAAACTGTTCCATGCTTGCTACGTCCCAGAACACAATAGAATCATACCTAGGGCAAACTCTATCTAGTAACAGATTTGTCACATGGATGCTTTATCCTTAATTTTTTTTAATCTATTGAACTATGTACACCAGAATGCGGTTAGCAGTTGGTTTTTCAATAAAGGATATACTTACTTACTTACTTACTTACTTACTTACTTACTTAATACAGTTATTGATGGCCTTTTTTGTGGATGCATAACTTTGGACCTTGCCATCATTTTCTTGCCAATTTCACTGATGCACATGAACTCGACCCAAGACAGTGGTGTTTCCTCTGTGCCTGTCTATACCTGTTGGATTTAGGTGCTCCGTTAAGTTAATATTCATGTTACGTTTCTTTCAGATACAGCACGGAAACGACTCATTCTTGGTGCTGACCACAGATGGCGTCCACAGTAGGCTGAACAACGGAGAGATTATCCAGGTCATCTCTTCCTGCATCAATCCACACGAAGCGGCAAAATTCCTCGCAGACCAGGCGCTGCTGTTCGGCTCTGAAGACAACTGCTCTGCAATCATCATTCCATTCGGCGCCTGGGGAAAGTATGCCGAGACCTCTCGCCAGGTGCACTTCACAGTGCGGACTCGCAATCCGATCATGCACACGCGCTCGTGATCGAAGCAACGCTTTTCATTGACTGGCATTATCACGCGATGCGCACTGAAAATACTGTGATATGTATGGTGCTTTTGCTATGAGTGTTTATTTTCAAATACTTGTTTTGATTCATAGACAATAGCTTGAACATCTGCTATATATATTTCAATATAACAATATTCTTATGCTGTTATAATGATACAATGTGTAATTGGTTGTGATATGAACAGTGCATTGTTGCAGGCAGTGTAATTAATGTTATTACTGGAATTGATCGTCATTGTTTTTGTGTTTACCAAGTGTACATTCCTTGACTGTATCTTATCATTAGAGCTCGTTTAGGTACTCTATGTATGAACTGCATTTAGCTGTAGGCCAAGTTGAGGTCAAATTATTCAAACTTCTTTTTCACCGGAAATTGCTAGCTTTCAGAATTTTACTCAAGGCAGCCGAACAGTATCATATCAATTATGTAAATATTAATTTAAACAATTGCTTTTATGTAATGAATTTTTCGGTGAAGGAGCAACATTTTTGTGGATGTGTGTCAGGAGCTTGAACAAGAAAATGATGCAATTTTTCATGTGCAACATTTTTGGAATCTAGTATTTTTTTAAAACTGGTGTTAGAGATCTGGGTGTGGAATTTGCTTTGCATACTTTCCTTCGTTTTAGCTATTTGCAGGTGTTACAACCTCAACATAAAACTGTATGGACAATATTAAGTTTTCGACATTTTTTGTTCAGATTTGTGCAAGCAAAAATGCTCAGGAATTTGCTCAATAATTGGTGAAACTCTTTTGAACTAAAAGCATAAGGGGTCACTAATATTGTACCAGAGATTAAGCTGATGTTTGCTATTATTAGCTTAGAAGATCTTATTAACAGGTGATCTGAAAACGTCTATCTGTTGTATTGACGATGTTGTGTTTGCACATATCATAGGTGTGAAAATGGCACATGGCTAACGTGGAGCATGAGCCCATACTGAGATTTGGGGAAGCCCCAGTGGAGTCTGAGGTAAAGCCTGGTCGGGAGGTCTGAGGTAAAGCCTGGTCGGGAGGTCAGAGGCAAAGCCCTCTGATTCTGAAAACATATTAAATGTTTTACATACATTCTTCGTTGTTTCTTGGCTTTTCACTTACGTCGTATCACCCCTTGCTCATGGGCCAAGAATGTTTGTTGCTTTTCTATTGTCAGGGTGAGCCCCCAATCGGCGGCTCTCCCTTTTCAGTTATTGCTGGGAAACGACATCCCAAGAGCTACCGTTTGATGGGAGCTTCCGGGCACTTTTGATTAATTTATATAAAGTGATAAAGAATTGATCACTGTATTTATTTTTTAGGATTATTAGATACGTAACTAAAGTAGATGAGACCAATGGCTGGACTCGGTGTTATTGACTTTATTGCTGGGCCCACATCCCAAGGGCTACCGTTTAATGGGTGCCCCCAGGCACTTTTGATTAATTGATGTAAACTGATAAAAATTTGATCACTGTATTTATTTTTTTAGGATTATTAGATATGTAACAAAGTACATGGAAAATTGTCATTGGTGTTGTTGGCTTCATTGTTACAATGACATGCATGCGGTCAGTGCATTGTGCCTCACAGAAGAGTTCGTCTTCTAAATCTCAAGCATTACACTGAGACCACATTAGTAATTCAACTTATTGACACCACTGATAAATGTTTTATTTAGAAGAAACAAACAACCATATTTACAGCATTGCTGTCAATTTGTAACAATAACGGAGTTTAATATTGCCAGACAATTGAACATGAGTCTTTGACAAGGCACTGTCTTAGGCATTTGCTAGAATCATTTACTTCAGCAAAACATGTCTCATATTGCAAGTAAACTTGTAAAATTCAATCAACTTTTTAAATTTGCAATTAAATATGGGATTTTTCATATTACCATTAGCAATAGTTTGCCCAAAGATTTCACAGAGGAACAGCTCGTTTCTGCCCTGTGTCAATGAGTTTCTAAATGCAAAAGTGAAGTCTAGATACACTATCTCTCTGTGATGCACTGCATACTGTCGTCATTTTGCATTAGCTTGATTCTTATACAGCACCAGAGTATAATGACCAGCATCACCTCTTGCATTTGGTGCTGCCCTGAACTCTTGGTGAAACCTCTGGTATTGGTGGGCTTGACGGCTGGAAAGCCCTTCAAGGAAACCTTCCCTGAGTCTTAGCAGCTGGAACGTGTGTTCAGTGCTGCTGCCAGATTTAGCGGTATCTTACAATTTAGTTATGTTTATGATTATACATGAAGTTACCTCACTGACTGCCCACCTTAGAATTTCAATATTGGTTCAACTTTACAAGCTGGATATTGTGCCTGCCTAATTTGTCATGTTGTCTTTACTCTTTAGTATGATTGATTACAAATCAATTGTTCAAGGACTTTGGCGAACTGATTGAACTTTCTCTTAACTTGCACTTCAACAATGCTACATTGTGAAGTTCAGCTGTTCAAGTACCCTGAAGTACCGTCCTCCAAGACTGTATCTAATCTTGGTTAGGGCCCAGAGTACCTGGTAGTCGAAGTTCACTTTTTATCAACACACAAAACCGTTCTTCACCAAGACTAGACTGAAATTATACGATGCTAATTAAGTCTTGCAAAGCAGCAGAGGTATTATATAAATTTACAACTGTTTGAATTATAGGGCATATTTAGGTCTAATATAACTCCCGGCTTCATAAACGTCTGGTCTCTAGCCAACTCGACTACTGCAAATCTGTACTTACAGGCATTTTATAAGCTAAGCTTCAAAGAGTCTAAAAGACCTTGGACAGAGCAATCACCAAAACTCCAAAGTATGAGCACATATCACTGATACTTAAATCACTACACTGGCTGCCCTTATAAAAATGAATAGCCTTCAAGACTGGGCTAAATGTAGGCCTATACAAAACTGCATTTCAGTCATTACCTTCAGTGCTTTCTAACTCCAGACCTCTCTGTACTCCACCCGGGCTTCTGACTCATTCTGAACATTCCGTGGACAAAAAAGGGCACTGGGTAGTGACTCCTTTTCTGTTGCTGGCCCTAGACGCTGGAACTCCTCAGAAATTCGATTTGTAAAGTCTAGGCCTGTTCTGGCCTTCAGATCTCAACTAAAAACTTATCTTTTCCTGGACTCGTTTTCTGTTTCCGTGCCATCTTGGGCTCCCTTATTGGCTTTCAACTTGACTCACCTTAGATTTTGGCTTGGACAACGATTATGCATACTAGCGACCACCGACTGCTTTGAGCATTATGAACATTATGACAATAGACTAGATTAATAAATGTTTATGTGCACACTGAAACCATGGATCGACCATCATTATAATTCATATTATTTTTATTATATATATTTCCTTCATTTGATATTTGTGCTAGGCTTCCTTCAGCGTTAAGAAAGACGCCATCAGAGACTAATAGGACTAGATTTGGTTTCTCAGTCTGCCGCTGTTGACAATCATACTGCTCGCTCACTTACTGACGCGATTTGAAAGCGTGATGCGATCGTTTATATATGAGGTCTTTGTTTGTCATCATACTATTTATATATCTGTGTTGACCATAGATCTATGATTATTATATCGATGGTGTAGTCACAGCGTCTTTCGGGGAAGCCGATGCAACGTCGACCTAGGCCTACTGATGATGGTCAGCATCTGAGAGGAAAGCAGACGAAATTGTTTTCCTTACGACAGAGTCTTGCTGTAAATTCTGCTTTTAATAGTCAACACAGAAACGATGGATATGTCGAATCGTGATCCGGCTCTCCAGTATATCTTCTACGTAACGGTGTTGTTTGCATCGGTGCCATGTCTCGCAGGTAAGGTGTCTGCCAAACAGGTTGTATAGACTCTTTGAGTACTGAGTAGATTAAAGTTGCAACTATTTAAAATAAAAAAAACCAGAGAAAAGCAACTAGTTCGATGCGAGTTTCAATTCTAAACGAGGCTATCCTTAAAGTGGCGACTGAACGCATTAGATTAGAGAGTTATTTGTATACGATGACCAGAGTCGTCGTTACTAACCAACGAGCCCAAGTAGGCCTACCTTAGAGAATTCTTCACCATCAAGCCACCCCGCCCTACCCGATCGTCCTCACAGTACTTCACTCGTTAAAATTCCTGTTCTAAAGTCATACTCATAATGCATGTCAAGTTCTCGAAAATCCAAATGCCACGCTGCTTCTCAATTCTGGAATGATCTCCAGCATTCTTACTTTATCTGATCTCTGTCGCCCGGTTTCATACTCATCTCAAGTTAAATCCATTATATGCCAAGCTTATGTTGCTACTGCCTCAATTTTGGAATGATCTGTTTCCATGCAGCATTCTACAGATTTTTCGTTACTCCACAAATCTCACTGCTTACCCACCATCATCACTCACTCTGCCCCATTTTCTCTCTGTCTGGTCTCCTGGCAATTGGACGTTGTTCTTCATTTTTCATCTCTGGACAGTCCTGTGACTCGATGCAGTGCTCGTGAATAAGCTGGTGCCCTACGCTTTTAAGTAGCGTTGTATAAATTTCGACTTAAGGATTAGGATTATAATTAAAGGCTTAAGGCCATTGTTGAAAGTAGGAATGAGGAGGAGGTGGTGTTAGTCATTCCCCATATTAAATCCAGCATCATTCCATTTCTCTTCCCAATAGACTGTGGGTTTGAAATGCAGCATAGCTTAATTAGAATTACCATAAATTGGTGTCCTGTGCACTTTGGTAACAATGCTGATTAGATTAGATAGATTAGATTAGATTAGATTAGATTTAGGCCTAGATTAGATTAGATTAGATTAGATTAGATTAATATTAGATTACATTACATGACATTACATTACTCTACATTACATTGTGTTCTGAGCAATTAATGGTCAGGTCTCAGGTTGTCCCACTCATTGGATACACAGACTGCTGGCCTGATTGTGGACCAGCTAAGAGTCCAATCAAGGCATATAATTAATAATGAATGTGTTTGTCTCCTGGGCTTGGTATACGCACTGAGGAACATCTCCATGTAATGGCACTTGTTTAGCCCTCATAACACTCCAGGCATTCGGGGCATTGTTTATGCAGCCTGTCCTTAGCAAGGATTTGCCAATCATAAGCTGTGCATGCTTTAAACACATTTGTTTCTGCTACTAGACACTGTAGACAGCCCTGGGTTTCATCCCATGTGTCATCATTTATAGCTGGTCCTATATGTCTCACTGTCACCCTATTTGTCTGTACAATGACAAAACGATGAAGATGGATTATGTCTGCTACATTACATAATTCATCAAGTCATTCATCACTGTCGTCTGGGTAAATAAAGAACTGCTTAGAAAAGCTAGTTACTTAACCGGTAGTTACTTTCATGTTTGTTTTTCACCCAAGGTGGTAATCCCATGGTTAAAAGATGAGTCTTCGTCTCCTATGCCATTAAGGAAAAGGACTCACCTTAATATGTTGTTCCGATTGTAGGAGAACGTTGTTTTTAGTTTAACTTAAAGGCCTTTATGAACCAAAGATTAGTACATTAAGGAATGGGAGTTTATGACACATAAGCACCACTGAGAAATTATAATGCAAAATTCAGGTTTCTGAAGTGCCCCCACCTTTCAAACTAAATCACTGACACTTCTTTACTAGTAATTTTTATCAGTCAAATTGCCAATAAAATTGGCAATGCACACGCATCTGTTTGCCACACATCCACATACACATAAAATACTTTGCAGACCCTGAACCCAGCTACTTCTAGGATGCTTTACACACACTGTCAACTGTCAGCACACATTCTCATTATGGTACTCAGCCATCTCTTCAGCTCTTGAATTAAATTATCCAGTGACCATAAATATTAGATTTATATATTATTTCATGTGGGAAGAACGGCACTGGTTCAGTGGCTTAAATCACGGGGGGCAGAGGGGACAGTCCCCAAAGTTTTGACTGAGGCTTATCTGTCTCCCCAACTATGCAAAAATCCTGCCCCCCAAAAAAATCTGTCCCCTAAAGTTAGTACAGATTTTCGCATCTGCACGGGTTGCTAGTACAACGATGCTTTGAGTTTAAGATCCATATGCTCATGCTTATGTCAGGGAGCCATTGTGTTTACCATTCGTTTGCTATAGCTCTTGTTGCTGTACAACACAAGGTGGCATTGTTGTGATGTGGAATCCAAGCTTTAAAGTGCAGAATAGAAGCTTTTCCGTGGTCTGCTTAGCATTCTGCAATAGGTCAACCTGCAAACTACATCTTGTTTTTGAAAGACACCGGATTCAACCAAGAAAATAGACATGTCCTATCAATGGCAAAGCACAGCCAAGATCAGTAAGTTGTGATGAACATAAAAATGAATTAAATGCATGAAAATAGTCAAAAGTATAAATCGAAAAGCTTATCAGGAAATTGCATCCTCTGTAGTAATAGAAAAGACTATAAACATTACAGGAATACCTATGCATGTCAGATTTTGGCTTTCTGGCACATTTATTGCACATATAGAAAATATTAAAATGACCTCCGGTCTTGTCTAATATGGTTTGACCTTCAAGTAAACCATTCCTTTGCCTGTGCCTTTAGGTCAGCTGCAGACCATTCTTTTCAATGTTATAATGTTCGGTCGGAAGCGCTTCTGAGAAATTTCCGGGTCAAGAGATGCTTCTAAAGTGTGTGCTTACAGTTACCTGAGCTCTCTGTCTGATATAATTAAGCTATAGAGCTGCACACAGCTGCAGTAAATAGCATTCAAAGGCTTGGTTTTTGTTGTCTTTCTGCTAAGCTGCAACAGTATAATGTATCAACACTATTGGATCCAAAGGCAGAAGAAAATAAATAAACACTTCACAACAGACACAGTGTAAGGCATACAATGACAAGCTGTTGTAAATATTGTCAATCGAATCCGTGTTGCAGTAGAAGAGAACACCAAGTTTAAGCTATTAATAAAACCTTTTAGATTTTGACATTTCAAGATTTTAATACATAATTTCATCTTGCCGTGCATTTATATAAAACATGACTTACATTGTGCTGTGATCTCTTGTTAATCTTAAACTGTGGGAGCTCGTGAATAAGCTGGTGCCCTGTGATTAACTTTCAAGTGGCATTTTAGACGTTTCGAGTTTACAATTACGACTACGATTGAACTCATAATCTGAATACAATACACAGACCACAAATGGTTTACTTGAAGGATCAACCCATATTAGACAAGACCTGAGATAATTTTTAATATTTTCGATATGTGCAAGGAAGCTAAAATTTTACATGCATAAGTATTCCTGTAATGTTTGTAATCTTTTCTATATTGCTACAGAGGATGCAATTTCCTGATATGAAGCAACGTTCGATGTATACTTTTGACTGTTTGCGGCAATGTTCATAACAGCTTACTGATCATGGCTGTGCTCTGCTGTTGATAGGACATGTCTATTTCCTTGGTCGAATCCGGTGTCTTTCATTCGGTATCCTCAAGTGACGTCCTTCTTAATTGTTGAGGGAGTTTTACTGCCCCAGAATCCCAGTGCACGCGCCATGCACGCACTGCATCTAATAAGATTGTTTACAGCGGCTTCCTCCTTTTCGGTTCATCCGTCCATCTATCATTGGCTGAATTGCCTTCAGCAACCAACGGTTTCAATGGCAGTGCCTGCCTGCATCAAACAGGTGGTGATTTCGCTTCGAGGACTGCACTGCTTTCATTAGTAAATTAAGTAATTTAGATGCACACTGGGATCGCCTATCGTCGCTTTTGGACTGAGGCTTTTGGCAGCAATCTGTAGTCTGAGATGGTTCTCTTCGTGATGAAGTTTGCTAAGGAATTAATCTGCTTTTCAGCTCTCGATCCTTTGGTAGCTATTTCTGGCACACTAGCTCACTTCATCAACATGCCAGTTGAGTAATTACGGTAGTGGGTGTTTGAAAAACAACAATTTAACAGTGTTTACACAATACACATGTATGGTTATAAATTAGTTTTTTTAAACTTGAAAAGACTATAATTTGCCAATTTTAAATTTGCAATTTGAAACTATAGAAATAATCACTCGGGAAGCTTTGATATGGGTTACAATTTGCAAATTTGGACGCAACATTTTGAAGCTACTATTACAAATCACTTGAAAATCACATTTGCTAGGAAGAGAAAGCTAGGCGTTGTGTTTCCCTTCTGTTTGAAAAGCAATCGAAGCATTCAAGAATAAACGTGTGGCAGATTTGTACTAATGTCTTTATATTTTTGTATAGTGTATAATATGTCTGCATGCATGTATGTAGCCTATGTATGTGTATGTATGTACCGGTATATGTATCTATATATATATGTATAGATATATATATAGTGAACATGTATGTATGCTTGTATGTGAACATGTGTGTATGTATGTGTGTACATATGTTTGTACTATTATATTTGTTTAATATTTATGTATGCATGTATGTCTGTATGTATTTGAACCTCTTTATAAAGCCTTTATGGAACCTATAAAGAAACTTTTTGGAACCTGTTTAAGGCATTTGTACTGGTATACCTCAAGTTAAAGTCTTGTCAAATTGAACATAATTTTATAATTTTCACAGTTCGTTACTGAACTTAACCCTTGTACCTAAAATAAAAGATTGTCATGTTTATGGATTGCCATGCATGAATAATAATAATAATAATAATAATAATAATAATAATATAGTGTAATAATAATAATAATAATAATAATAATAATAATAATAATAATAATAATAGTCTTGTCATAATAATAATAATAATAATTTATAATTTTCACAGTTCGTTACTGAACTTAACCCTTGCACCTAATCTTTTCTTTATTACCTGACAAAGCATGCGCTGTACATTTACATGTTATGCTATTAAATCTTAACTACTAACAGCCAGACAGCCTGCAATACAGGACTGGTCAAAATATTTTCCAACCAGAGCAGTTTGCCTTTGAATGTTGTTGAGAATCACACAATTGCTGAAACTTTGAGTCAATATCTTGTATAGATGCTGCAGCAGCAATTTTTGGGTAGAATGTACACAGAGTTTAACAGGAAATTGACTTGCGTGTGCTAACAAAAGTGGCAAAATATGTAATCATCTTTGGACGGTGTAGCATCACAAAGAAACTAAAAATGGAGGAAATGATGGAGGGCGTTGTCAATAATGCTCAGTTCTGTTGAAACTTTCCGGAGCCCACTGCATCGTAAATTCGAACAAACTCAATTAGGAACGTTTCACTGTCGCCGCCGTTTGTGTTGGATGATTCTGTGCTGTTAGTCAGAGACGGTGCTATTAACAGAGCAGGTTATTGTAGTCTCGCATGTTTAAGCTCATAGTGTGTGCCAGTGGGTGTCACTGTCAGTGTCAGTGTGTGCCAGTGTCGGTGCCAGTGGGTGCCAGCTGGGACGTTGTCCTCAGTTCCGTTTACATTGCTCAGAGGACTGCAAACAGAGTGGTTTCTCTGAATAGTTTATTGAAGGGGCTCTATAAAAACTTGCAATTGTGATTTCGATTTTCAATACAGCAGTGAGATACTGATTTCATGCAGTATGCAAGAATAACCCATTCGTGCTCCTAAATTTCAGGCGGTTTTTTCATGAATATTGCGAAATTGTTTGTGAAGTACTGGTTATGTAGACTATAAAAGTTACATCAACAGAGAGTTATCCCAGACATTGAAATCGATATTTTCCTATGACCACGCATAAGAATACCTTCCAGATGTCAGCATAAATTGAATCTAGTTTGATATTGCACTGGCTTGAACTGGAATTACTGAATAATTAGGTGAAAACCAGATCTTTCTATCACAAAGGCAGTCGCAAATTTTTTTTAAAGGTGTAGATCTCATAATGGCTACTTAAAAACATTGTGAGTTAAAGTTTAGGACCCTGCCAAACATTGCTTTGCCTAGAGGTCATGATTGTTTATGGGTATAGCAGTTGGACGAGTAGACATAAGGCTTTGACGCCACCAGGAATTAATTTAATTAAATTAAATAACGTAATTAAATTTTCTTAAAAACTGGTTATGAAGAATATTTCCATTACCCCATGGTCATCTGCATGATAATTTCAATTAGGGCATCAAGGAAATGCGTTAAATTATGTAATTGTTAGGCGTCATATCAAGGAATACAAATATGCGTACGTAGAAATCATTTTGACCCATTTTATGCCTACTTGCCTTCTGTATGCATTTCTTGCTAATATCTTAATTCTGACTATGTGGAACGCAGAGAGAATAAAGTGACAGAGTTTACAGAGAAAAACATCTTCAGTGCAGCATCATGTGCTGCATGCTAGAGGTATATGTATATATGCTTTTTGCACTGGGAGCACCTCTGATTAGGTCGTACTGTGAGAGCCGCTTTAGAAATCCGTAAATACAATAGAATACAATATGTGTTTGCGGGGTGTCCACTGTCCAGCTACAAGTATATTGCAAAGAGCCATTTTCAAAGCTTTATCGGGAGTCTGAGGTGGGTGTTGATACCCGAGGGGCATAAAAAAAATTCCGGCAGCGGATAGTCTACAGAGAGGCAGTCTGCATTCGATATGAGGCGTTCTTTAAAACTTGTTCCCATGCAGCAGACTTCCAGCTGTCTGTAACTCTCCGTGACGTCCACTGTTAACTCTGTTTCTCGATCATTTGTTGATATCAGTTGGATTGAAATATTCATGTTGGCATCCATGGTGACTCTGTCCCAAGGACTCGGGACTCTCGTTTGTTCTCGTGATTTGTGACAGTCATCTCCTGCAGAGGTACTCAGAGGCGAGAAGAAAACAAAGAAATGGAGACAGACAGACAGGCAGGCAGGCAGACAGACACACAGACACGAGACAGAGAGACGCAGAGACAGAGACAGACAGACATACAGAGAGAGAGAGAGACAGACAGACAGACAGACAGACAGACAGACAGACACAGAGACAAAGACAGAGACACAGACAGACAGACAGAGACAGAGACAGAGAGACAGAGTGAGAGAGAGAGAGAGAGAGAGAGAGAGAGAGAGAGAGAGAGAGAGAGAGAGAGAGAGAGAGAGAGAGAGAGAGACGAGACGAGACGAGACGAGACAGACAGAGACAGAGCGACAGACAAAGACAAAGACAGAGACAGACAGAGACAGAGACAGCAGAGAGAGAGAGACAGAGACAGACAGAGAGAGGTGTAGGCTGCACCAAGACAAAAAAGAGAGAGGATGATGTTCAGTGATAAACTTTTATTATATCTGGCATATGAAATATTTAGGCAACAGCCACTGATGTGTCTGTTTCCGTTTTGGCTTTTGTTTGTGCTTCTGTTTGCTTCTGTTTTGTTACTGTTGCTTTGCAGTCCTTACTGCCGGTGCTAATTCAGACACAGTTGTTATTGACGACACTTTGCCACCGACATTTGGGCTTGGGCTTTCACAAATAATCGCAACTGTGCTTGCAAATTTATACAGCGCATCTTCAGAGACTCATCAGAGGCACTCCCGACATAACACAACGAAACCACAATGGAACAGCATGGTCTCCAAGCGCTTGCAGAAAAGATGCAAAGAGAGTCATGTTGCAGATTTATTAAGGAATAATATGCTTTGCATCGCCGACACTTTTTTGCTTTTTGCAGTTGTTGTTGTTGTTGCTGTTGTTGTTGTTGTTTTTGTTAGGCAGGTATGATGCAGTGTTGTTTTGTGGTAAATTCTGTGGCTTAATTGGCTTATAAACAAACATGTTTACAATTTAACTTAATTTCCGAAATTTTTGCTGTTTGTCTTAATTTGACGGTCCTCTCGTTCTTCTTTATTATTGTTCGTGCGTTAAAAACACCTGGCTTTGTTTATTCTGCTATTCCTTTTCTGGCAAGTGCTTTCTCTTGCTTTCATTAAAACTTTAACATCAGTCCACATCGAACATTGACTTGGAACCGTTTTAATGAGTCAGTCCATAAACTGAAGAGATCTCTTCATTTCTTCTTTAGAGTGAACTTTGTAAGGAGGACATTATCAAATTACAGTTGTATTATAATTTTCAGGTAGGTCTATGTATGTATGTATTTACGTATGCATGTATGTATTCATGTATGTAAAGTATGTATATTATGTATGCAATGTATGTACACATGCAGACATTGACGTTTGCATGTATTTAATCAATCAATCAATATACTTTTATTGTTCACCATAACATTTCAAACATAAAGGTAGACAGTCTTGTACATTCAGTGACAATATATATCCAAAAGAACCAAAGGTTCCGCTAACAGGGTCACCACTGTATTCTTTGTTTTGTATGTTTATATGTATGTGGGCTATTACAAAACTCATATAAAGAACACTGTGAACAGTAAACATACCAGTAGCTGTCTAAAATTTTGAACAGATTCGTCTTAACATATACAGAGAATATTTACCTGAGCTGAGTTGACCAAAATACGACGAACAGTCACAGGAAGACTGCTCCAAACTCCAAAGGGAAGGACCCATGTTCTGCTGATAATATATGGAAGCAAGGAACCTGCGGATCTCCCTGGGCAGAAGAGAGCGAAGTGATTGACGACCCAACTGGGCACCAACCGGTACAAACAACTCTCGTATTTATGCCGGGGTGGAGCCGACCAACAAGGCCCGACCCAGAGCAGGAACTTGAGTTTGATTCTTTCCTCAACAGGGGAGCCAGCGCAGCGTATCTATCATAATTATGTACGGACATATGAGGGAATTTGGATAAATTGGCCACTGGATGGGCGGCAAAATTTCAGATCCGGGTGGAGATGACGCATTGGGAATTTTGTGACAAGTCTGTGAAGGTAGAAGTGTAAGAGCAGCTGTAACAAATGGTGAGACATTGATGTAGCTTTTTGAATAACTAACCGTCTTCTGGTTGTCAATTCAGCGACACATTGAGGTTAAGATCTTAATGCTTAGGCCAAAGAAAAATAAAGGTGTGTTTCTGGTAACAAACCATTATTTTTGTTTGGCCTTGTGCATTTTTTTGCATACTGCGCTCCATCTTTTCTTCATAGGGCTGAGTCTCGGGCTCTTCCATCCCTGGCCGCAGATTTCTTTGTTCTGCCCGCGTCCAATTCCATGACCTTGTCTCACCAACCCGAAACTTCCGCGGTGACCAAGCATAGAAGTTTCGCACTTGTCTACTAAAAATCTTTCTGGAATAAACCATTTCGTAACCTGCAACTTGAATTTCGTAGTCTTTCTTTGCCTCGTTTCCGTATGCGCTGGAAACCCTTTTGTTTAATCGTTGTGTTGTGTTGTGAGATCCGGACCACCTCGGATTTGTTTACTCTAGAAAAGGCGCTGTATAAATTTGCAGTTACAATTTTAAAAAATTGAAAAAAATATACAAGACTCTACGCCAGTGTACAAATCCAATGCGCTATCGGGTCCAACAGCATTTTCTTTAGCAATGAAGGTCTCAGTCATTAATACATTGTCTCATTTCTCTTAGCTATTAGACTACCATTTTTTAATCGCTGTGTTGTCACTTGTCAGATTTTGAATTTTGTTTCTCTAGAAAATGTGCAACGATTGCAATTTTAAAATATTAAGGAATATAGTAGGACTGGCTGTATACAGATACAAGTTTTTCTTACTGGCTCCTGGTCCAGCAGCACATCCATTATAGGATCTCAGCTATCAGGCGCTGTGCTCAGCCTGTCTATTTCTGGGAGCGCTTTACTTTAACCTCGGCCTGTTCTGGTCGCCGATCTCTGCACTTGGCCTCTGGCACTTTATGGTTCCGCCTGCTTGCTCTGCCACTAGACAGCGTCTATCTTTCGGTAGCTCCCTGTGTTTGAATACCCTCTGACCTGCGTTCTCTCCCTGGTCTAAACTACTTAAGACTTTCCTCTTGACCGATCCTGGTCGGGAGCGCCTCTAGTAGTTATCTTGAAGGCGCTATATAAATGTTTGATAGATAGGACTGTTTGACAGCAAGGGATAATGCTTGCTCTGCCATATATACAGCGTCGGGCTACAGCAATCGAGGGGCCGTCCATAAAGTACGTCACGTCCAGGGGAGGGGGTTTAAGAAAGTGTGACAGTTTGTGAGGGGGAGGGGGTCAGGCCATGTGTGACGTCACACATTTATTTATTTTTATTTTATTTATAATTTATTTTTCTCTTTTTAGTAGAATTTCATAGCTTTAAAAATAATTTTCAAAAATTTTCTGAAACATTTTAATTAGTTTTATGTCAAAATAGCATGAAATGCATATCCTGAATGTGTCACGATTCCTCTCGCTAGGAGCGCTAGTAATAATGCTGTTGAAGCCTTGTTTATGTATTAGCCTTGCTTTCGGAAGTATATTATTTCTATGTTGAAAGTGTGATGTACTTTAGGGGGTCCGAGTTTTGTGACAGTTTGTGACAGGGGGAGGGGGGGTAAAAATGGTCAAAAATAGCGTGACGTACTTTATGGACAGCCCCCAAATTGCTTTGAGCTTAGCAACAAGAAGGTACTAAAAGTGATTGGGAAAAATCATGCAGCTCACCATTAAAGTGTTAAGAATAATCGTAATCGTAATCTCCAAACTTTAAAGCCCTTTAGAAAGCCAGCGAAGGGCACCAGCTTATTAACGAGCGCTGCGTCTAGTCAGAGGGGTTGTCCAAAAGAGTAGTCCGAGGGAGGTACGAGTCCGGTTTCAGAGGATCAGAGAGGTGTTAAGAGTGCTGGTTGCTGTTTAAATATTACGCTACACTAACAATGCCAACATCACATTATGTTACTGCAGAACTACTATGTTTTAAAAATCAGAACTTTTCCAATGGCTTGAAACACTAAGTGTGGCTAGAGCATTAATAAAACAGATGCGGATACTTTTGCCTGATTTGCATAAAAGGCCACTGTAGCATATGGTCAGACAACACTGACATTCTACAAGGCAATCACTTTGTTTGACTCTTTCATGTCACAGTAATGTCTGTTTTTTATTAGCCATTACTTTAGAGTGTGAATATGTTTGTGGCCACGCTTAAAAATCAGCATTTTATGGGAGAATTAACTTCTGCAATTTGTTCCTGTTTTACGATCAAAACAATGGTTGTGGTCGTAGTAGCTGGATGGCAGAGAAGTGTGTCCTTTACCAGGAAACCATCACACTGTTGCTGTTGTTGGAAATATCCTGTCATAAGATAGTGACGATTCTATATGGATGTCAAGACACAGTGGCGGAATCTGCGTTGTCACGGTGTCTAGAGATGGTCGCGACTCGGATGTAAGCATCGTCCTCTGGGTGTTCGCGATCTCCTGTTATGGCTGCGGAGGATGGTGGAGTGGCACGGGAAGCATCTGGAGGAGTGAGTGGAAGGAAGATGGAAGATTTATGGGATGGATAGATGTTGCATTCATTCTTATTGACCGGTGCATCACAAGGGAGTGCATGGAGAGACAGGAGAAGTGCAACCATATTCCTACTAAGCGCGTCGTCTTCCAATACTAGGCATTAATGTGGCCAGTTCTGATAGCAGAACACATGTATCTCTATCCAGTTATGTGGTACTATACTGTGGTCCTCACAAAGGCAATGACATTTCTGAAACATGTGCTGTTACTGTTAAAGACATTCAGGTATTATTTCTGTTGTTATTATTTTTTTTATTATTTTTTTTGCCCTAAGTACCTCAGATCCCTCAGGAATTGAAAAATTACCTGGAGAATAAAAGCCATACTGAGATGGCTAGAATGCATCAAGGTCTTATTATTCATTATTATTATAATTAGTATTTTTTTTATTCAAGATACATATATATTTTTCTTGACTGGCTAGTCTTAGTGATGTTCGGCACAGTTGCAAAATTGTTTTGCCCTAAGTACCTCAGATCCCTCAGGAATTGAAAAATTACCTGGAGAATAAAAGCCATACTGAGATGGCTAGAATGCATCAAGGTCTTATTATTCATTATTATTATAATTAGTATTTTTTTTATTCAAGATACATATATATTTTTCTTGACTGGCTAGTCTTAGTGATGTTCGGCACAGTTGCAAAACTGATGTGAAAAGCAATTGCTTTGTAGCATTGTTATTCTTCTTCTTCTTCTTATTATTATTATTATTATTATGATATTATTATTATTAAGAACAATAAAATTCGTTATTATTATTATTATTATTATTATTATTATTATTATTATTATTATTATTATTATTATTATTATTATTATTATTATTATTATTATTATTATTATTGTTATTATTGATATTATTATAATTATTATTATTATTATTATTATTATTATTATTATTATTATTATTATTATTATTATTATTATTTTTATTATTATTATTATTATTATTATTATTATTATTAGTATTATTTTTTATATACCAAACCATGTAATGCTGTCACACAGAAGCGTGTGTTTGAAATGCGGACATCAATCAGACAGTTTAAAGCCTCTGAGCGTGTTGTGAACAGCAGTGTCTGCTTAACGTGTGCCATAATTTTGAGGGAGTGGAGACTCGGAGGATCGTCTGCAGTTCCTAATGGCTGCATCAGCAGCAGCAGGAGGGGCCTGGCCGAGGAGAGAGGGCGACGCCGCCGCCGCAGCCGCCGCTGTGTGACCGTCTGGCCTATTCCGGTCCTGATGCGCACTTTATCCGGACAGTTGGCCCCACCTAGAAGAATAAATCAGTGCACAGGGATGAGCAGAGGGAGGAGGAGGAGGAGGAAGAAGAGGAGGAGGAAGAAGAATAGGAGGAGACAATGGAAGAAGAATAGGAGGAGAAGAAGAAGAAGGGAAGGAGGAGGAGAGAGAGAGAGAGAGAGAGAGAGAGAGAGAGAGAGAGAGAGAGAGAGAGAGAGAGAGAGAGAGAGAGAGAGAGAGAGAGAGAGAGAGAGAGAGAGAGAGAGAGAGAGAGAGAGAGAGAGAGAGAGAGAGAGAGAGAGAGAGAGAGAGAGAGAGAGAGAGAGAGAGAGAGTAGTGAAGGAGGCGTAAACTGACGAGGAGAAAAAGGGAGGGGAGGAGAAAAGGGAGGGGAGGAGAAATATGAGGAGAATATAGACTTAGGGTGAGGAGAAAGAGAGGATAAAAGGAATGAGCATCAATGGGGAAAGTGGAGAGGGAAAAGGAGTGGAGGAAATTAAACAGGAAGGAGAGTTGGGATAACAACAAATGAATTAGGAGGGGAGGGGAGGGCAGAGAAGGATTGGGAGAGGGTTGAGTGAGGTTTGGGCGAAGGGAGAATGAAGCAGAAAAGGTTGATTGAAGGAAAGGGAGCTGGAATCGGAGACAGGAGGATGGCTGAAAGGAGAATGCCTGGAGCAAACTGAAGAATTAAGTGAAGAAGAAAAAGGTTAAGAGGGGACTTGCGTGAAAGAGAGGCAGACAGACATACATACAGACAGACAGACAGACAGACAGAAAGACAAACAGACAGACAGACAGACAGACAGACAGATAGATAGATAGATAGATAGATAGATAGATAGATAGATAGATAGATAGATAGATAGATAGATAGATAGATAGATAGATAGATAGATAGATAGATAGATAGAGAAAGAGGCAGACAGAGAGAGACAGAGTGAGATAGGCATCCGGAAACAGACAGACAGGCACACAGATAGGCAGGCAGACAGGCAGACAGACAGACATAAAGGGACATAGAAAAACAGAAAGAAGACAGAGAAAAACAAGAGGGAGACAGACAGACAGACAGACACAGAGAGACACAGACAGACAGACAGACAGACAGACAGACAGAGAAAGAGACATCTGGAGGCAGATGCACTTGTATCTTAATTCTCTGTTTTCACTGTCACGATCATCACCATCACGACGATCGACAACATCATCGTGATTATTGTCAGTCCTGGGGATCGTCTAGTCCTACTCTGTCAGTAATAATCATAATATTATTGTTATTGTATGACATTTATCAGCGTTCGTGAATAAGCTGATCCTCTGCGCTTAGCCTCCAAGTGCCTTTAGCTGCGAGCGGCGCTATATAAATTTAAAGAATTACGATTACAATTACTACCACATGTACTTTGTTAAAAGCACAGCTTTCGAACATTCTACATGATCGATCTCAATGTTCAGTTCATGTTTGGAAAGGAGAGATGCCAGTGAGCGAGCACACTCCCCGCAGACAGACACGGCTGACCAGCCCATGAGATTCACAGTAGAGGGTCATAATCCTGACAGCTGAAATGAGCTATAACTGTTCATTATAAATATGGTTTTGCTACAGTTTTATTATTATAATTTTTTATTATAGTTGTAATTTTATTAGTTTTTTGGTTCGTCTGTTGGGTAGAGTTCCTAGACGTGTCGTTCTCTGGTTTTGCGCCATTTAGGTTGCCTGCAATCTCATGCATATGAGACATTTGATTTAAAGCTGCAGTTTTATCCACTGGAGTTCTTCTCATGTTGCCCGATTTATCCGAGGCACACGTAGGCTACATCTCCCATAAAAGGTGGAGTGATATTAAAACCACTGTAAGACCTTATATTGCAAAATATTACTTTAAAAAGACTCTCAAATTATGAGGTGTTCATTACAATATATAAAGGGCCACTATAATAAATGTGCACACTTATTCTATTGACCGTCGCAACTCTGCTCATTTTTCAATGAATTGATTGGATGGAATCCTTATCCAACGCTGCTTGTTTGAATGGGTGCTACTCCCTCCATTTTAAGGTTCTTGTATACAGAGCTGCCGATAGAAATTCCGGGCCCCTAGGCAGAGCAGTCACGGGCCCCTAACTATCCTTAGACTTTATGAGAAAATATAAAAAAACTGAAATAATAATAGTGTGGGTACAACCCTACAAAATTATATTTATATAGGCCTATGCAACTATTGTAGTTAAGTGTCCGTAATATTATATCTTAAAAGGCATAAATCATAAACTTTGTATAACTGATTGTAATATTTGTCATAAGTTGATTGACTTTTGGGCTGGGCCAGCCCGGGCCCCTAAAAGTCGCCGGGCCCCTGGGTTTTTGCCCCCTGCCCCCTCTCGGCGGGCCTGCTTGTATAGGACCCTGCCAGCTTGAGATTCGAATCTCTGAAATAAGCCACTATCAGTAGGCTATGCGAACCGACAACTGCACTCACTTGGGCGCAAGGGACGGAGGCTCTTACCAGTGTAGCCAACCGGTCCAGTGTGACAGGTAAATTGCATCAAGGAAATGCCATGGACAGTGCAATATAAAATGTGCCGTTGAAAAGTGACATTTACATGAGGTGCCATCCATCCATACATGGATGGATGAATGAATGGATATAAAAGTGCCATGAGTGTAACTGTGATGCTTCTATTGCCCGAATTCATCAATGTTTTATGAGTGTTGAAAGGCCTATAATAGTCCTGGAACTGTTAGATATTTTCGCCACGGGAACACCAGCGCAGACTGGCCAGACTTCATGTATGGCTTGCAAATGCAAGGCTTGTCTTGATCAGGGTTTGAACCTAAAATGAAGGGTAAACATTTTAAGGCGCAAAATCGTGCAATCTTAGCTTTATTCCTCTGATTTAGGAAAGGTCAGTATTAAAACTGCATTGGAGTATATGGTATGATGAGCGCCTCTGAACATAGGAGCCTACTCCACAGAGGCAACAGGGACTTTCGCCCCAGTACTCACCAAGGTTCTGGGTCGAGAGCATATTTTCGCCCCAGTACCTTTTTGGCCATTCAAAATATCAAAAAAATCAGTGACGTCTTTTGGGGAGACAGAGTAGGCCCATGGAAAATCAACTATTTATGTGTAAGTCATTGCACTAATGGTCAATGGTCACGTGACGATGTTGCACGTTGGATTTTTATTTTGTTACGAATAAACGTTATTTTCATGGGTTGGCGGCGATAAAGCTCTTCATGGACTATTTTCCGAGAAACTAGAAATAAAATGTCAAAATCCGATAAGTTAGTGGCGGACCTTATAAAGGCTCTGCGCGAGCGACCGGTTGTTGAAGCGATAGGAGCGATATTTGAGGAGAAGCTCGCTACGGTTATGGAGTCCCTCCAGACTGTTCAGCAAGAAAACGTTAAACTAACAAGAGACTTGTCGTTGGCGAGGGAAAAGATAGACGAGCTTGAACGCAACACTAAAGCTGAAAATTTAATAATTACCGGTTTACCATTTCATTCTTTCGCTGAAGCGGCTGGCGCAACGAAGGAGCAGGGTAAGGCCGAGAATCACAAGGAAACGGAACAGGCAGTGTTGAACCTGTTACACAATGAAATGCATATCGACGTATCCTCAGCGGACATATCTACGGCCTATCGTCTCCGGAGACAGGGCGAGAGCCACGCGGGACCTCCACCGGTCCTGGTTCGCCTGACGACCAGGAAAACCAGAGACCTAATCTACAGCTCGCGACGAGCGCTCAAAAACTCTGAGACCCGTGTTTATGTGAACGAGGATCTAACGCGGACAAATGCACTCCTGTTCCATCATGCCAGAAAAGCTATTAAAGAAAAGCGGCTAGCCAGTGCTTGGACGGCTGGTGGACTTGTGTACGCACGCCTCACTCTCGATCCAGACGCCAAACCTTTCCGGATCAAAACACTGGATGACCTTCCTCAATGAATGCAAACATGTCTTCCTCGCACCTCTCTTGTCCTGACCTCTGCAACGAGTGGACTATCTGCACGGCAGTGGACATTCTGCATGGCAGTGAGGACAGAATGATTCTCTTTTGTCACAACCTTTTCAATGTCGAGAAGGACTAGATTTGAATTTTCAAGTAAGCCCATATCTGAACTCTTGAACTTGTTACTAGAAGGATTGTTTACATGATATCAAGATAAAAGCTACTAACCGTGAAGGCTGGATAATCGAGCTTTCGAACTCTGTTTTGATAGCCAACCCATGATGATGCTACCCACGACTTCGTGACTTCTTGGTTTTCGTTTATAATTTTCTTTTGATTGTGGTGATCAATAGGGTCACAGTCTCTTTGATCATGCTATGGCTGAAGGAACGGCTGTATCTTAGTTCTTACAAGGTGTTGTTTGTTTGCACTTTTTTGGTTGGGACCTTATGTCCTATTAGTGTTGTGTTGTTTGCGTGCACTTTTTTGGTTGGATCTACCAGGATCTTTTATTTTACTTATCCTTTTGCGTTTCTGTTTTTCATGAGGTTATGTGGTATTGTTAGACATAATGACCTTGGACTTGCTGAATTAGGGGGCAGGGTGTGGCAGTACAATTTTAATGTGGCCTTGGGCTTGAATGGAGTAGAACGTCTGGAAATCGAAATGCATAATGTGTGGAGTGTATTATTGATGTCTCTGCCAAGATGATGGCTGTATTACAATTGAAATCTTCTACTTCTTCTTGCTACATCTGCAGGAGAAGCATGAAGAGTCACTCCAATTTGAGTGTTTCTTGTCGGCTGTGTGGGAGGAGATCTCACTTGAACTGTATCTCTTTCGTGGTCAGCCAGGAGAACTTTTACTGCAGTGTCTGTCTGCAGGATATTTTTCCTTATAATCATATCAAAGATGATGTTGAATTTAACATGGCAGTACAAGGATTACCTCATCTTCCTAATTTTGATTATTTTGGGGTTCAGAATGCCACTTATGCTATAAATAGAATGCCCCAATGGGTGGGACATGACCTGGATGTAGATGAATTTTACTATGACCAGTTGTCTATGCTTCATGTTCAGTACCTTGATGCATCACAGCTCAGTGAGAGATTAGCTACTATTGAAAATGTAGATCTCACATTATTACACATAAATGCTCGTAGTATTAGGAAAAACTCTAATGCGATTAACATTGAATTGGCCCAATTGAAGCATAAATTTTCTCTTATAGCCATTACTGAGACATGGACAACGGACAATGACCTGGATACTGTATTTATCCCAGGGTACACCATGCTCCTTAAATCTCGATCTCATGGTAAAGGAGGGGGAGTTGCCTTATTTCTGAATGAGATAACCATCCCTTCTTACACGCTTAAATGTTATTCTGTTGATGATCATCTTATGGAGAGCTTGTTTATTCAGATCTGTAATGCTGGAAAATCTATAATTGTTGGAGCTGTCTATAAGCCTCCGAATGTGGACCTCCCTTCCTTTAACACTGCCTTTGGTAACCTACTAGCCAGACTGCACTCAGAAAGGAAACCCTGCTATTTACTAGGAGACTTTAATATAAATCTCTTGAATACTGATAAACATCGAGAAACTGAAAACTTCCTTAACCTACTTTATGCACATAGTTTTTATCCACTAATAGACAAGCCTACCCGTATTACTCCTGATTCTTCGACTCTAATAGATAACATTCTTACAAATGTCCATCCTTCAAGTATTAAGAACTCATCAATATGGATTACAGATATCTCCGACCATTTGCCTGTCTGTTGCACGACCTATGTCTCACAGAATAAGCCAAAACCAGAAATGAACTCATTACTCTTTAAAAGAATAACTACTGATGACTCTCTGGCAAGATTTAAGCAAAAACTGGCACTTATCGAATGGGACTTGACTGAGAATTCTGAGGTTAATGTATCTTTTGATGATTTCCTGAATAAGTTTACTCATTGTTATAATCTCTGCTTCCCTCTTAGTCGGGTAGGAGGTAAATCGAAGTCAACTGATCTACCGTGGTTAACTTCTGCACTGAAGAAATCTATTAAAAAGAAAAATGTAATGTATAGAGAATGTGTAAAAGCTAAAAATGGTAATAGCAAGATTCTATTCAATAAATACAAAACCTACCGGAATAAGCTGACCTCACTGTTGAGAGCAGCTGAGAAAGGATATTATGCAAACAAACTCCAACTCCATAGAAATAGTCTGCACAAAGTTTGGCAAACTATCAACACAATCATTGGTAAAAGTGCGTGTACTCCTAAAATAACTGAAATAGACCATGGTGGGTGTAGGGTTACTGACTCTAAACTTATAGCTGAGAACTTTAACAATTATTTTAGTAACATAGGTCCCAAGTTAGCTCAGTCTATTGTTCCAGTTAGTAATAAGCCAAACGACTACCTTAAGTCTCGAACCCTGCAATCTATTTTCTTCGCCCCGGTGACGCCCCCTGAAATCATAGACTGTATTGCTCTGATGAACAATTCTCATAGTAGGGGTTATGATGAAGTCTCGACAATGGTTTTAAAACAATGCTCCCTTGAAGTTTCTTCTGTTTTAGCAAACTTATTTAACCAGTCTTTAACTCAAGGTGTTTTTCCCGATCAGCTCAAACTAGCAAAGCTCATTCCAATTTTTAAAACGGGGGATAAATTAAAGATTTCTAATTATCGTCCAATTTCTATCTTGTCACCCTTTGCCAAGTTGTTGGAAAAAATTATCTATAATAGGCTTATCACCTTTGTGGAGCAAAATAACCTCCTTGCAGATACCCAGTATGGGTTTAGGAAAAATTTATCCACAGAGCTGGCTTTACTTGATCTCACTAACCAAATCAGCAAAACCTTAGATGACCACCAAACCACAATTGGAATTTTTCTAGATCTATCAAAGGCCTTTGATACTGTGAATCATGCAATACTCTTGGATAAACTCGAGCACTATGGAATACGGGGTACCCCCCTCAGTTGGTTTGCGAGCTACTTATCAAATAGATATCAATATGTTGCCCTCAATAACGCTTGCTCATCCTTCTTACCAATAACGTGTGGTGTGCCGCAGGGCTCAGTCCTTGGGCCTCTTTTATTCCTCCTGTATGTAAATGATATTCAATCAGTAACCAATCTGAGCTTGATTATGTTTGCAGATGATACAAACATCTTTACAACTGGATATTGTCCTCTCCTGTTAGCTGCATCATTAAATGATAAATTGAAAGATATAAGTCATTGGTTCTCAGCGAATCTACTTTCTCTAAACTTAAAAAAACATGTTTTATGATATTTGCCAAAAAAAGTACTTGGATATTGATATCAATATTACTATAGATGGAGTACCTCTGACACAGGTGCATGAAATTAAATTTCTTGGTGTTGTACTTACTGATGACCTCAAATGGAGGAAGCATGCTGACATGGTAGTTAATAAAATATCTAAAATAGTGGGTATACTCTACAGGATTAACCATATCCTTGATCTCGACAAACTAAAACTACTATACCACACCCTACTTGAACCGCATATGACATACTGCTGCTCTGTATGGTCGTCGCCACACAGAACCGGGAATTTAGACCGGATATTGAAACTTCAGAAAGCTGCTGTTAGAATAATCACCCACTCTTCTTACTTATCTCATTCCAATCCTTTATTCTGCACCTTAAGTATAATAAAAATTTATGAGTTATCGCATTTATCTAAACTTGTGCTCATGTTCAAGTTTGTACATAATATGTTACCAAAAAAATTCTCCAATTATTTCACAACAGTTGATCAAATTCACTCCCATAACACTCGGAGCTCATCCAATTATGTGGTTCCTTATGCACGCACTGCATCCAGAGCGGGCAACCTCCAGGTCTTGGGATCTCGCTTGTGGAATTCACTGTCTGATGAACTTAAAGAAGAGAAATCTCTGTCCACATTTAAAAGAAAACTGAAAATAGGTTACCTACTAAAATACAGTGAAAACTCACTTTGTTAGAAATAATAGGTCGTTACTGAACAAACCATCTCTTTTTGTCTTGACCAACTTCGATGCACACATTCCTTAGTTATGTAGTAGTGTTATTCTAAATAGTGCCTTATTTAGTTTTATTTCATTTCATTTGTGTTTTGTTCTATTTTATTTCTTTTGTCATAATTTTGTCATAATTTTGTCATAATCTTGTCATAAAATTTGTCTCTGTTTACTTTGGTTCTGATTTATGTGCTCTATATCATGATGATAATGTTTCATGTATGAAATGTCCAATGTATAATACTAAAACTATTCGGACTCAGCTGCCTGTTAGTATAATTTAATCTGGATCTGTGTGACACTAAACGTTGACTGAAATGAACCAGGTACTAGGGGCCAGGGTGATATAAGCTTTTAGCTTTTTCCTGGCTTCCTGTTGCACAGTGACTGAACTGTTTCTGTCATGATGTATATTGTTATCTGTTCTGTTGTCTGATGCAATAAATAAATAAATAAATGAGTTATTGAAAAGAGTTATTGAAATGAGTTTTGAAAAGAGTTATTGAAATGAGTTATTGAAAAGAGTTACTGAAAAGAGTTATTGAAAAAGTTATTGAAAAGAGTTATTTAAAAGAGTTATTGAAAAGAGCTATTGAAAAGAGTTATTGAAAAGAGTTATTGAAAAGAGTTATTGAAAAGAGTTATTGAAAAGAGTTATTGAAGAATTATTGAAAAGAGTTATTGAGATGAGTTATTGAAAAGAGTTATTGAAATGAGTTATTGAAAAGAGTTATTGAAAAGAGTTATTGAAAATAGCTATTGAAAAGTTATTGAAAAGAGTTATTGAAAAGAGTTATTGAAAAGAGTTATTGAAAAAAGTTATTGAAAAAGTTATTGAAAAGAATTATTGAAAAGAGTTATTGAAAGAGTTATTGAAAAGAGTTATTGAAAAGAGTTATTGAAAAGAGTTATTGAAAAGAGTTATTGAAAGAGTTATTGAAAAGAGTTATTGAAAAGAGTTATTGAAAGAGTTATTGAAAAGAGTTATTGAAAAGAGTTATTGAAAAGAGTTATTGAAAAGAGTTATTGAAAGAGTTATTGAAAAGAGTTATTGAAAAGAGTTATTGAAAAAGAGTTATTGAAAAGAGTTATTGAAAAGAGTTATTGAAATGAGTTATTGAAAAGAGTTATTGAAGAGTTATTGAAAAGAGTTATTGAAAAGAGTTATTGAAAAGAGTTATTGAAAAGAGTTATTGAAATGAGTTATTGAAAAGAGTTATTGAAAAGAGTTATTGAAAGAGTTATTGAAAAGAGTTATTGAAAAGAGTTATTGAAAAGAGTTATTGAAAAGAGTTATTGAAAAGAGTTATTGAAAAAAGAGTTATTGAAAGAGTTATTGAAAAGAGTTATTGAAAAGAGTTATTGAAAAGAGTTATTGAAAAGAGTTATTCAAAAGAGTTATTGAAAAAGTTATTCAAAAGAGTTATTGAAAAGAGTTATTGAAAAGAGTTATTGAAAAGAGTTATTGAAAAGAGTTATTGAAAAGAGTTATTGAAAAGAGTTTTTGAAAAGAGTTATTGAAAGAGTTATTGAAAAGAGTTATTGAAAAGAGTTATTGAAAAGAGTTATTGAAATGAGTTATTGAAAAGAGTTATTGAAAAGAGTTATTGAAAAGAGTTATTGAAAAGAGTTATTGAAAAGAGTTATTGAAAAGAGTTATTGAAAAGAGTTATTGAAAAGAGTTATTGAAAAGAGTTATTGAAAAGAGTTATTGAAAAGAGTTATTGAAAAGAGTTATTGAAAAGAGTTATTGAAAAGAGTTATTGAAAAGAGTTATTGAAAATAGAGTACAGGTCAATCCGATAGAGTACAGGCCAAACCGATAGAGTACAGGCCAAACCGATAGAGTACAGGCCAAACCGATAGAGTACAGGCCAAACCGATAGAGTACAGGCCAAACCGATAGAGTACAGGGCAAACCGATAGAGTACAGGCCAAACCGATAGAGTACAGGCCAAACCGATAGAGTACAGGCCAAACCGATAGAGTACAGGCCAAACCGATAGAGTACAGGCCAAACCGATAGAGTACAGGCCAAACCGATAGAGTACAGGCCAAACCGATAGAGTACAGGCCAAACCGATAGAGTACAGGCCAAACCGATAGAGTACAGGCCAAACCGATAGAGTACAGCCAAACCGATAGAGTACAGGCCCAAACCGATAGAGTACAGGCCAAACCGATAGAGTACAGGCCAAACCGATAGAGTACAGGCCAAACCGATAGAGTACAGGCCAAACCGATAGAGTACAGGCCAAACCGATAGAGTACAGGCCAAACCGATAGAGTACAGGCCAAACCGATAGAGTACAGGCCAAACCGATAGAGTACAGGCCAAACCGATAGAGTACAGGCCAAACCGATAGAGTACAGGCCAAACCGATAGAGTACAGGCCAAACCGATAGAGTACAGGCCAAACCGATAGAGTACAGGCCAAACCGATAGAGTACAGGCCAAACCGATAGAGTACAGGCCAAACCGATAGAGTACAGGCCAAACCGATAGAGTACAGGCCAAACCGATAGAGTACAGGCCAAACCGATAGAGCCCAAAGATAGACACAGGCCAAACCGATAGAGTATAGCCAAACCGATAGAGTACAGGCCAAACCGATAGAGTACAGGCCAAACCGATAGAGTACAAGCCAAACCGATAGAGTAGAGTACCGATAGAGTACAGGCCAAACCGATAGAGTACAGGCCAAACCGATAGAGTACAGGCCAAACCGATAGAGTACAGGCCAAACCGATAGAGTACAGGCCAAACCGATAGAGTACAGGCCAAACCGATAGAGTACAGGCCAAACCGATAGAGTACAGGCCAAACCGATAGAGTACAGGCCAAACCGATAGAGTACAGGCCAAACCGATAGAGTACAGGCCAAACCGATAGAGTACAGGCCAAACCGATAGAGTACAGGCCAAACCGATAGAGTACAGGCCAAACCGATAGAGTACAGGCCAAACCGATAGAGTACAGGCCAAACCGATAGAGTACAGGCCAAACCGATAGAGTACAGGCCAAACCGATAGAGTACAGGCCAAACCGATAGAGTACAGGCCAAACCGATAGAGTACAGGCCAAACCGATAGAGTACAGGCCAAACCGATAGAGTACAGGCCAAACCGATAGAGTATAGAGGCCAAACCCAATAGAGTACATAGCCAAACCGATAGAGTACAGGCCAAACCGATAGAGTACAGGCCAAACCGATAGAGTACAGGCCAAACCGATAGAGTACAGGCCAAACCGATAGAGTACAGGCCAAACCGATAGAGTACAGGCCAAACCGATAGAGTACAGGCCAAACCGATAGAGTACAGGCCAAACCGATAGAGTACAAGGCCAAACCGATAGAGTACAGGCCAAACCGATAGAGTACACAGGCCAAACCGATAGAGTACAGGCCAAACCGATAGAGTACAGGCCAAACCGATAGAGTACAGGCCAAACCGATAGAGTACAGGCCAAACCGATAGAGTACAGGCCAAACCGATAGAGTACAGGCCAAACCGATAGAGTACAGGCCAAACCGATAGAGTACAGGCCAAACCGATAGAGTACAGGCCAAACCGATAGAGTACAGGCCAAACCGATAGAGTACAGGCCAAACCGATAGAGTACAGGCCAAACCGATAGAGTACAGGCCAAACCGATAGAGTACAGGCCAAACCGATAGAGTAAAGGCCAAACCGATAGAGTACAGGCCAAACCGATAGAGTACAGGCCAAACCGATAGAGTACAGGCCAAACCGATAGAGTACAGGCCAAACCGATAGAGTACAGGCCAAACCGATAGAGTACAGGCCAAACCGATAGAGTACAGGCCAAACCGATAGAGTACAGGCCAAACCGATAGAGTACAGGCCAAACCGATAGAGTACAGGCCAAACCGATAGAGTACAGGCCAAACCGATAGAGTACAGGCCAAACCGATAGAGTACAGGCCAAACCGATAGAGTACAGGCCAAACCGATAGAGTACAGGCCAAACCGATAGAGTACAGGCCAAACCGATAGAGTACAGGCCAAACCGATAGAGTACAGGCCAAACCGATAGAGTACAGGCCAAACCGATAGAGTACAGGCCAAACCGATAGAGTACAGGCCAAACCGATAGAGTACAGGCCAAACCGATAGAGTACAGGCCAAACCGATAGAGTACAGGCCAAACCGATAGAGTACAGGCCAAACCGATAGAGTACAGGCCAAACCGATAGAGTACAGGCCAAACCGATAGAGTACAGGCCAAACCGATAGAGTACAGGCCAAACCGATAGAGTACAGGCCAAACCGATAGAGTACAGGCCAAACCGATAGAGTACAGGCCAAACCGATAGAGTACAGGGCCAAACCGATAGAGTACAGGCCAAACCGATAGAGTACAGGCCAAACCGATAGAGTACAGGCCAAACCGATAGAGTACAGGCCAAACCGATAGAGTACAGGCCAAACCGATAGAGTACAGGCCAAACCGATAGAGTACAGGCCAAACCGATAGAGTACAGGCCAAACCGATAGAGTACAGGCCAAACCGATAGAGTACAGGCCAAACCGATAGAGTACAGGCCAAACCGATAGAGTACAGGCCAAACCGATAGAGTACAGGCCAAACCGATAGAGTACAGGCCAAACCGATAGAGTACAGGCCAAACCGATAGAGTACAGGCCAAACCGATAGAGTACAGGCCAAACCGATAGAGTACAGGCCAAACCGATAGAGTACAGGCCAAACCGATAGAGTACAGGCCAAACCGATAGAGTACAGGCCAAACCGATAGAGTACAGGCCAAACCGATAGAGTACAGGCCAAACCGATAGAGTACAGGCCAAACCGATAGAGTACAGGCCAAACCGATAGAGTACAGGCCAAACCGATAGAGTACAGGCCAAACCGATAGAGTACAGGCCAAACCGATAGAGTACAGGCCAAACCGATAGAGTACAGGCCAAACCGATAGAGTACAGGCCAAACCGATAGAGTACAGGCCAAACCGATAGAGTACAGGCCAAACCGATAGAGTACAGGCCAAACCGATAGAGTACAGGCCAAACCGATAGAGTACAGGCCAAACCGATAGAGTACAGGCCAAACCGATAGAGTACAAGCCAAACCGATAGAGTACAGGCCAAACCGATAGAGTACAGGCCAAACCGATAGAGTACAGGCCAAACCGATAGAGTACAGGCCAAACCGATAGAGTACAGGCCAAACCGATAGAGTACAGGCCAAACCGATAGAGTACAGGCCAAACCGATAGAGTACAGGCCAAACCGATAGAGTACAGGCCAAACCGATAGAGTACAGGCCAAACCGATAGAGTACAGGCCAAACCGATAGAGTACAGGCCAAACCGATAGAGTACAGGCCAAACCGATAGAGTACAGGCCAAACCGATAGAGTACAGGCCAAACCGATAGAGTACAGGCCAAACCGATAGAGTACAGGCCAAACCGATAGAGTACAGGCCAAACCGATAGAGTACAGGCCAAACCGATAGAGTACAGGCCAAACCGATAGAGTACAGGCCAAACCGATAGAGTACAGGCCAAACCGATAGAGTACAGGCCAAACCGATAGAGTACAGGCCAAACCGATAGAGTACAGGCCAAACCGATAGAGTACAGGCCAAACCGATAGAGTACAGGCCAAACCGATAGAGTACAGGCCAAACCGATAGAGTACAGGCCAAACCGATAGAGTACAGGCCAAACCGATAGAGTACAGGCCAAACCGATAGAGTACCGATAGAGTACCAAACCGATAGAGTACAGGCCAAACCGATAGAGTACAGGCCAAACCGATAGAGTACAGGCCAAACCGATAGAGTACAGGCCAAACCGATAGAGTACAGGCCAAACCGATAGAGTACAGGCCAAACCGATAGAGTACAGGCCAAACCGATAGAGTACAGGCCAAACCGATAGAGTACAGGCCAAACCGATAGAGTACAGGCCAAACCGATAGAGTACAGGCCAAACCGATAGAGTACAGGCCAAACCGATAGAGTACAGGCCAAACCGATAGAGTACAGGCCAAACCGATAGAGTACAGGCCAAACCGATAGAGTACAGGCCAAACCGATAGAGTACAGGCCAAACCGATAGAGTACAGGCCAAACCGATAGAGTACACCGATAGGCCAAACCGATAGAGTACAGGCCAAACCGATAGAGTACAGGCCAAACCGATAGAGTACAGGCCAAACCGATAGAGTACAGGCCAAACCGATAGAGTACAGGCCAAACCGATAGAGTACAGGCCAAACCGATAGAGTACAGGCCAAACCGATAGAGTACAGGCCAAACCGATAGAGTACAGGCCAAACCGATAGAGTACAAGCCAAACCGATAGAGTACAGGCCAAACCGATAGAGTACAGGCCAAACCGATAGAGTACAGGCCAAACCGATAGAGTACAGGCCAAACCGATAGAGTACAGGCCAAACCGATAGAGTACAGGCCAAACCGATAGAGTACAGGCCAAACCGATAGAGTACAGGCCAAACCGATAGAGTACAGGCCAAACCGATAGAGTACAGGCCAAACCGATAGAGTACAGGCCAAACCGATAGAGTACAGGCCAAACCGATAGAGTACAGGCGAAACCGATAGAGTACAGGCCAAACCGATAGAGTACAGGCCAAACCGATAGAGTACAGGCCAAACCGATAGAGTACAGGCCAAACGATAGAGTACAGGCCAAACCGATAGAGTACAGGCCAAACCGATAGAGTACAGGCCAAACCGATAGAGTACAGGCCAAACCGATAGAGTACAGGCCAAACCGATAGAGTACAGGCCAAACCGATAGAGTACAGGCCAAACCGATAGAGTACAGGCCAAACCGATAGAGTACAGGCCAAACCGATAGAGTACAGGCCAAACCGATAGAGTACAGGCCAAACCGATAGAGTACAGGCCAAACCGATAGAGTACAGGCCAAACCGATAGAGTACAGGCCAAACCGATAGAGTACAGGCCAAACCGATAGAGTACAGGCCAAACCGATAGAGTACAGGCCAAACCGATAGAGTACAGGCCAAACCGATAGAGTACAGGCCAAACCGATAGAGTACAGGCCAAACCGATAGAGTACAGGCCAAACCGATAGAGTACAGGCCAAACCGATAGAGTACAGGCCAAACCGATAGAGTACAGGCCAAACCGATAGAGTACACCGCCAAACCGATAGAGTATAGAGGGCCAAAACCGATAGAGTACAGGGCCAAACCGATAGAGTACAAGCCAAACCGATAGAGTACAGGCCAAACCGATAGAGTACAGGCTAAACCGATAGACTGCAAGCCAAACCGATAGAGTACAGGGCCAAACCGATAGAGTACAGGCCAAACCGATAGAGTACAGGCCAAACCGATAGAGTACAGGGCCAAACCGATAGAGTACAGGGCCAAACCGATAGAGTACAAGCCAAACCGATAGAGTACAGGCCAAACCGATAGAGTACAGGCCAAACCGATAGAGTACAGGCCAAACCGATAGAGTACAGGCCAAACCGATAGAGTACAGGCCAAACCGATAGAGTACAGGCCAAACCGATAGAGAGGCCAAACCGATAGAGTACAGGCCAAACCGATAGAGTACAGGCCAAACCGATAGAGTACAGGCCAAACCGATAGAGTACAGGCCAAACCGATAGAGTACAGGCCAAACCGATAGAGTACAGGCCAAACCGATAGAGTACAGGCCAAACCGATAGAGTACAGGCCAAACCGATAGAGTACAGGCCAAACCGATAGAGTACAGGCCAAACCGATAGAGTACAGGCCAAACCGATAGAGTACAGAGCCAAACCGATAGAGTACAAGCCAAACCGATAGAGTACAGGCCAAACCGATAGAGTACAGGCCAAACCGATAGAGTACAGGCCAAACCGATAGAGTACAGGCCAAACCGATAGAGTACAGGCCAAACCGATAGAGTACAGGCCAAACCGATAGAGTACAGGCCAAACCGATAGAGTACAGGCCAAACCGATAGAGTACAGGCCAAACCGATAGAGTACAGGCCAAACCGATAGAGTACAGGCCAAACCGATAGAGTACAGGCCAAACCGATAGAGTACAGGCCAAACCGATAGAGTACAGGCCAAACCGATAGAGTACAGGCCAAACCGATAGAGTACAGGCCAAACCGATAGAGTACAGGCCAAACCGATAGAGTACAGGCCAAACCGATAGAGTACAGGCCAAACCGATAGAGTACAGGCCAAACCGATAGAGTACAGGCCAAACCGATAGAGTACAGGCCAAACCGATAGAGTACAGGCCAAACCGATAGAGTACAGGCCAAACCGATAGAGTACAGGCCAAACCGATAGAGTACAAGCCAAACCGATAGAGTACAGGCCAAACCGATAGAGTACAGGCCAAACCGAAACCGATAGAGTACAGGCCAAACCGATAGAGTACAGGCCAAACCGATAGAGTACAGCCAAACCGATAGAGTACAGGGCCAAACCGATAGAGTACAGGCCAAACCGATAGAGTACAGGCCAAACCGATAGAGTACAGGCCAAACCGATAGAGTAGAGTACAGGCCAAACCGATAGAGTACAGGCCAAACCGATAGAGTACAGGCCAAACCGATAGAGTACAGGCCAAACCGATAGAGTACAGGCCAAACCGATAGAGTACAGGCCAAACCGATAGAGTACAGGCCAAACCGATAGAGTACAGGCCAAACCGATAGAGTACAGGCCAAACCGATAGAGTACAGGTCAAACCGATAGAGTACAGGCCAAACCGATAGAGTACAGGCCAAACCGATAGAGTACAGGCTAAACCGATAGAGTACAGGCCAAGCCGATAGAGTACAGGCCAAACCGATAGAGTACAGGCCAAACCGATAGAGTACAGGCCAAACCGATAGAGTACAGGCCAAACCGATAGAGTACAGGCCAAACCGATAGAGTACAGGCCAAACCGATAGAGAGTACAGGCCAAACCGATAGAGTACAGGCCAAACCGATAGAGTACAGGCCAAACCGATAGAGTACAGGCCAAACCGATAGAGTACAGGCCAAACCGATAGAGTACAGGCCAAACCGATAGAGTACAGGCCAAACCGATAGAGTACAGGCCAAACCGATAGAGTACAGGCCAAACCGATAGAGTACAGGCCAAACCGATAGAGTACAGGCCAAACCGATAGAGTACAGGCCAAACCGATAGAGTACAGGCCAAACCGATAGAGTACAGGCCAAACCGATAGAGTACAGGCCAAACCGATAGAGTACAGGCCAAACCGATAGAGTACAGGCCAAACCGATAGAGTACAGGCCAAACCGATAGAGTACAGGCCAAACCGATAGAGTACAGGCCAAACCGATAGAGTACAGGCCAAACCGATAGAGTACAGGCCAAACCGATAGAGTACAGGCCAAACCGATAGAGTACAGGCCAAACCGATAGAGTACAGGCCAAACCGATAGAGTACAGGCCAAACCGATAGAGTACAGGCCAAACCGATAGAGTACAGGCCAAACCGATAGAGTACAGGCCAAACCGATAGAGTACAGGCCAAACCGATAGAGTACAGGCCAAACCGATAGAGTACAGGCCAAACCGATAGAGTACAGGCCAAACCGATAGAGTACAGGCCAAACCGATAGAGTACAGGCCAAACCGATAGAGTACAGGCCAAACCGATAGAGTACAGGCCAAACCGATAGAGTACAGGCCAAACCGATAGAGTACAGGCCAAACCGATAGAGTACAGGCCAAACCGATAGAGTACAGGCCAAACCGATAGAGTACAGGCCAAACCGATAGAGTACAGGCCAAACCGATAGAGTACAGGCCAAACCGATAGAGTACAGGCCAAACCGATAGAGTACAGGCCAAACCGATAGAGTACAGGCCAAACCGATAGAGTACAGGCCAAACCGATAGAGTACAGGCCAAACCGATAGAGTACAGGCCAAACCGATAGAGTACAGGCCAAACCGATAGAGTACAGGCCAAACCGATAGAGTACAGGCCAAACCGATAGAGTACAGGCCAAACCGATAGAGTAGCCAAAGTACAGGCCAAACCGATAGAGTACAGGGCCAAACCGATAGAGTACAGGCCAAACCGATAGAGTACAGGGCCAAACCGATAGAGTACAGGCCAAACCGATAGAGTACACAGGCCAAACCGATAGAGTACAGGCCAAACCGATAGAGTACAGGCCAAACCGATAGAGTACAGGCCAAACCGATAGAGTACAGGCCAAACCGATAGAGTACAGGCCAAACCGATAGAGTACAGGCCAAACCGATAGAGTACAGGCCAAACCGATAGAGTACAGGCCAAACCGATAGAGTACAGGCCAAACCGATAGAGTACAGGCCAAACCGATAGAGTACAGGCCAAACCGATAGAGTACAGGCCAAACCGATAGAGTACAGGCCAAACCGATAGAGTACAGGCCCAAACCGATAGAGTACAGGCCAAACCGATAGAGTACAGGGCCAAACCGATAGAGTACAGGCCAAACCGATAGAGTACAGGCCAAAAACCGATAGAGTACAGGCCAAACCGATAGAGTACAGGCCAAACCGATAGAGTACAGGCCAAACCGATAGAGTACAGGCCAAACCGATAGAGTACAGTACGATAGAGTACAGGCCAAACCGATAGAGTACAGGCCAAACCGATAGAGTACAGGCCAAACCGATAGAGTACAGGCCAAACCGATAGAGTACAGGCCAAACCGATAGAGTACAGGCCCTGTATGGGTCCAGAGAGCAAAATGTTTGGGGCACTCGATTATTCTATTAATATTCATGTTGTTATGTACCGATAATTATGCTAATTTATTTTTGTGCTTCGAAAGAAGTGGGCGTCTAAGTCCACAAGTATTCGAACTCATATAGCGGTTAGTTTCTTACACGTTGTAAAATTTGTAAGATTTGTGCTGTTTAACTCATTATTAGCAACATTTTTTTAAAGTACAACACTTTTTCTATACTAAAAAGTGATGCTTGTAGGCTAAGGACCTAATGGCTTCAAATGTGTGACGTGAAAGTCTGGGAACAACTGAAGAAAGTAATTGTTACCAAAAATAATTGTTGCGCCCAGTTTTGTCCAAACGACCGACCGACCGTCTAATTTGGCGGGTGATTTGCTTCTATATAAGGAGAAATATGGCGCCAAGTTAGAATCAGAAACGGTTCTTTATCTGAAGGGAGGTTCTTGGTTTCATGCAGTTTACGAGTTATTTGAGTTGAATTCTTGAGATAAGTTTACTTTGTGATCATCAGTGCAAAGATGTTGTCAGCGAATTCTCCAAAGACGACGCAGGAGATGACGAAGAAACTGTCGGAGACTAATCTCAACACAGAAAACACGGTTCGTTCTTTCCCGATTAAAAAAATTATTATACGTAAATGAGGGTGACCTCCACTGTCTTAATACTTTCAGTTAAATAGCCACTTAAATGTTTTCAATTTATCGTTTGATGTTCTTATTAACAGTAAAGACATTGAGACTATTCGATCCGTACAAATGCCATTTTTAGCTTCATGAACCTTGTCCTAGATATTCCGATGTATGTGGAATTAGTATCGTGGTGCATGTATTTTCGGGCGTGGGACGGTATTTTTGATGCCATGCTCCGGGTAAAAGGTACGATGTTTTCTAAAGACGACACAAACCCTAACCCTGACCCTAACCGACCCTCACCGACGCGTAACCTGACCCTAACCGACTCTCACGACGCCTAAAATTACGGGAGAAAAATACATGCACCACGATACTAAATGCTTGCCGCAAATCCTATATAAAAATCTTTTCAACCCAAGTGATGGAGCTAAACTGTGATTCACATGAAATCTGGGATGAAAAGTAAATGCTAAATATCGTGATCATCCGTTTAAAAAATTTGTCTGTATTTAGCAAAATTAACAAATTTTTAGATGAAAAGTTTTGAAAGTGTACTTACCGTTGGTTTTAGCCTCTCAAAGAGAACCTGAAGTCTTCATGAAATCTCATTGCTAGTTACTGAATAGTTTTATTTTAAAAGACAGCTGCAATGACTGGTAGAGATTTGGGGTTTTGCTGCAAAATTATAGGTTAGACTCTCAGCCAGCAGAAAAGGCCTCGGCTGAATATAAATGATGAAAGAGAAATTAATGCATAAGTTCACGATTTGGCCTTGAATGGCTTTGAGTAGGTGTTGCCATGTAGTAGAATCATGTGTGCCAGGTTTTTGCTTCATTTAGACGTTGCAAGAGACTTGCTAGAAAGTGACGTGCTCTATATTAGTACACAACGTGTTGGGCTGTGAAGTTACTGTTTACAAGCTAAAGACCAGTTCCAAGTTGTAGAAGTCTTAAGTCAGGTTGCTTAAAACCAATACCTTTGAAATCTGTTTGGATTTAGTCCTGACCTTGCATTGACTTTTCAAGTGGACCTGTGTTCTGAAATAAGTTACGTAATGGTAATAGTTTACTTGTATGTTGTAATCTATCATGGCAGGTATCTTCAACTGGGAATTGCTTTTCTTTGCAGTTAATTTTTGCTCAAACCTTTTGTAGTTGCAAATTATGAAAAAGCCATAAATCTAGTAAGCTTACACCCATGTGTGTTTGTTTGTGAAACATATGGTAATGAATTGGTAATTTATTAATTTATTTGCAGATTATTTTGGAGATAATGATGGATTTTAATTTATTTATTTAGACAATATTAAGAAATCCGCTTTCATCACAGAATTTCACGTCGCCGATTGTCGCAGTGAGATCTCCAGTCAAGTCGCCTCGAAAAAGAGTCTGCAAAGATCTCCTACCTCAGACACCCGAAAAGAAGGTGAGGAGGAGTCGTCTATTGAAAATCCTCCCAACTATGATGACTATTTGCTTTCTTGGAATTGGACCAGAAACTAAACTGCTTATTTTAGGAGTCTTATTAAAAAAAGTTCTTTATAAGGAGAAGACGTTTTTATGAGGTTCTTTGGATGTTTTGTGACAATGTTGTATCAGAATTCATAATCGTAAACTCGGAAGATCTACAGCGCCCACAGAAGCGAAGTCGCGGGAACCAGCTTATTCACAGGCGCTCAATCAAAGCAAAATCGATAGGCAGGGGTCAAGATCCGGAGAGTCAGGCAGGCGGCTAAGGTGATGGTGTTCAGACGGCGAGGTAGGCAGGGAGAAGTGTTTGATTCAGGATAGGATTTGTCAAAAAGCAGTGTTTTCAGTTTTGAGTGAAAGACCTGTGGAGATTGTAATGAAGCATATTAGATGTACATGCCAGCATTATAATAACCAGTCACTAGTGACTAAATTATAGTAACTTATAACAAGCAGGTGTATATCAGAATTCATGTCATAAATGATGAAGCACTGATGAACACAAGACGAGTGAATGTGTCCTGGACCACATGCAGTTTGAAAGATTGTCGTTTTCTTTTCAGCTCAAGGAATCTGCTCGGTCGATGGTTGTGAACATCGATGAGGAGCCGCTCCTTCGACCAAACCCCTCGCGTTTCGTCATCTTTCCGATCAGGTACCATGACATCTGGATGATGTACAAGAAGGCAGAAGCATCTTTCTGGACGGTGGAAGAGGTGGATCTCTCCAAGGACCTCACCGACTGGGAACGGCTGAAACCGGATGAGAAGATGTTCGTCTCGCACATCCTTGCTTTCTTTGCAGCTTCTGATGGAATAGTCAACGAAAATCTGGTAGGGATGTTTATTAATAAATAATTAAGGAAGATTTGGTTTACATAGATTTACACAGCCATTGTAAGAACATTGTAAGAGCTGTGAAGTTCTTGAGTTGCATCTAATTCTGTTTTAATCTGATTAAGTTTCAATTGTTTGATTCGTTATTTTTCTTTACAGTAGCTGCTAATATTGATCTTTGGACTTGTGCTGCAGAAGAATGGAGATTGTAGCCCAAGGCACAGTTTGTGGATCAAAAACTCTAGGCAGACCTAAAATGGCATGGATTAATAAGACAGAGTTGAAGACTATTTCTTTTACAAATTTCTTCAGGACCAATTCAGCCACATTCGTGGATTGTTGACTGTCAACAAGTTATTGAAGGAGAAAAGAAAGCAACGTAGATGGAGGAAAATTGTTTGTGGTTTAGCCCATCCTGAGATTGAAGACGGTTGAAGAAGAGATGTTCCTTATAGATTTTCTCTTTGAGGATTTTTTATTTCCTGCTGGTTCTATCGAGTTACAGCTTTTCAGTGACCATTCATCAGTAGGTATATGGTTAATATTCGGTTAGAGTTCTTAACCTGTTTATTTTTTTAATTTAGGTGAACAATTTCTCGTGTGAAGTTCAGGTGCCTGAAGCGAGGTTCTTCTACGGTTTCCAGATTGCACTGGAAAACATTCACTCCGAGATGTACAGCCTCCTCATCGACACTTACATTCGTGACCCACACGAAAGGTACGACTTGTCTTTAATTCTTATTTTATGGTTATATGTAGCACTTCTGTTTGAGGATTGCATGCGTATAAAGACGCTAACTAGTGAAAGACGAGGACTTGTTTAGTTGATCAGCAATTATGTATACAGGTGTGTGCACACGAATGTGGCTGAATTGGCCCTGAAGAAATTTGTAAAAGAAATTTGGTTGAATAGCTAGTTGAACTCCCTACAAATGTTTACAAGCATTGCTTTCATATCTGACTTAATTACAGGGAGATGGGTGCTGCATTCGTTAATTAATGGCCTTAGCTTTTGTTGTTGTTGGCTGGCAGAGAGCGTCTCTTTGCTGCTATTGAGATGGTTCCATGCGTAAAGAAGAAGGCAGAATGGGCGCTCAAGTGGATCGACGACAAGGAGTCTCCATTCGCCATTCGTCTTGTGGCATTCGCTGCGGTTGAAGGAATCTTCTTCTCTGGTTCCTTTGCTGCAATTTTCTGGCTGAAGAAGCGAGGAGTGATGCCTGGACTGACCTTCAGCAATGAACTGATCAGCCGAGATGAGGTATTCCTCTCATTTCTAACTATCTAGCCAACAGAAACTGTTCACTTGACGTGTCTTTACTTTTTAATGTTTTAAGCAGAGATGGACACAATTAGTTAAATTAATCGGTTAGAATTAACTAAATTGTGTAGCTAATCAATTAGAATTAGCTGTTTGTCAAATCGATTAGAATGTAATTGATTAGTTACCCACCTCTGGTTTTAAAGCATATGAAGATTTTTGAATGGACTTCATTAGCCTGACTATCAGACCTACCTTTAAATAGTCTTGTGTACACTGTACAGGTTCTAATTAAAACAAAACCGTGAAGCTTATTGATTGAGAGATTGGGATGTTTTTAGGGCCTGCACACGGACTTTGCATGCCTCCTGTTTCAACATCTCGTGAACCGTCCGCGTCCAGAGCTGATCCAGAACGTGATCAAGGAGGCAGTACTGATCGAGAAGGAGTTCTTTACAGATGCTCTTCCCGTTGCTCTCATCGGAATGAACTGTGACCTCATGTGTCAGTACGTTGAGTTTGTGGCTGATCGACTTCTTTTGGAGCTTGGGTGTGAGAAGGTGTGTGTTCATAGAATTCAGATTTAACTGTGAAATGTTTCATTTGACTTTATTAAACTGTACATAACTTTCAGTAATTCAGGACAATTACTGTCCTATCAAGTGACTTTTAAAGATGTTCAAAATGCAGATTGCAAGCTTCAAAAAGCTCTGGCTATAGAACGAGCAATTTGTATCAAACATTTAGGATACTTTTATTATTATTTTAAGAACCAGAAATAATTTAGCATGCCTGCTTTTTGCGGTTATATTGTTTTATTATTTGGCCGTATGCTATTCAGTACAGTTCAACTGGTGACTGTTTTGTTTGTAAAGTTTCTGCTCTATTTGCTGTTTAAATGTAAAGTGTCAAGAACTGGTATCAAATCCGCTTAAGGTTTAGCCATTTTTAATTCTGTTTAAATCACAGCAGTGAATATTGATTAAATTATATACATAGACCAAGATGAAGCCGAGAAATGCTGTTTTAATTGATGAGTCTGAGAGCAACTGGAAAAATGGCTGTGCTTTTTTGTTTATGCTCTAACTAAACAGAAGGTAAATTTGTGTTTTCCGATAGGTCTGGGGATCTGAAAATCCCTTTGATTTCATGGAAAACATCTCCCTTGAGGGCAAGACGAACTTCTTTGAGAAGCGAGTGGCCGAGTACCAGAAGATGGGTGTTATGTCGCCTCAAATCGGAAAGCACGACTTCGCCCTTGATGCCGACTTCTGAATCCTCTTCCAGCCGACAGACGTTGATTGAATCCACCACCAAACAGAATAATTGACAGATTGATTTTAATGCACTGAACAACTGGTTGATCGGCAGAATTCAGTTTTGTGTTTTACCAGTTATGCACTAATTTATTTTGCGCTGGTTCCTGGTGATGCTAATCATGCGCTGTTCTCTGACTCAACATTTCCCACCGTCATGTTCTTGTTTTTATGCACTTGTCATTAAAGATTTTACTTGTTTCTTGTATGTTCAGTTGTGTGTTTCATTTAAGTTTAATATTGACTTGTTGGTTCAGGTCAGCCAATGATGTTCACACTGCTTGCCTAAATGAATGGGAAAGGGTCTTGAGATGTGAACAGTTGCACAACTCCATGGACCTAGTAGTGCAATAAAATCCGTTGAAGTGAACATGCGATGCCCAGGTAGTGAAGTAACTTCCAAATTTATCTGAATTAGTGAAGAGAAAACCGATTGGCAGGAACTTGGCCACTCGTTTTTAGGTGGTGCCAGTCCTAAGCCTGGAGAAAGGAGGAGGGTGATTGTAATCCTCTTTGTTATGACTCACTGTTGTTAAACAATAACTAACCAACTGATGGCAACTTATTAAAGCATTGATAGTTTCATTTTTAGTGACAAATCTCAAAACATCTCTGCCTGATAGTGATTTGAACCCAACCTTTAGGTTGACCGTCCAACATGCCAATACAATACAACTGTACATGTATTGGGTTTTGCCCAACTTCCAAAGTGCGAACAGAACAGAGCATCATGGCACTGATTAATTGCAAGTGAAGGAATAGCTCCAGCAGGCACGTAGCGAGACCTACATTCAAGAGGAGGCAACTTCACAGACCATTGGCAAAATGCTGGTCATTGGGGTCATTAGTCAATGGAAGTTCTAGTATATACAAAAAACAAGAGGAGGCAACGGCCTCCTCGTGCCTCAATGTAGCTACGCCTATGTTCTCAAGTACACTTTACACTTCTTATCTAAGTTTTCGTATATAAAAAAGCATGAGGAGGCAACTGCCTGTTTGGCTGTTCCAAACTGCATTTTCAATGAACAAGCACGAGGAGGCAGCCTCAATGTAGCTATGCCTATGAGCTCCAGGTCCCTACACAGTAACTGGCTCGGGTGAGGCTTGAACCCATACTCCACAGGGCAAGCGCTCTAACCACTCGGCCACTTATTAGACTACCACGTGTATACTTAATTATCTGATGTGCAATTCCAAAAAACTTAGTTCCAATTGATCATTCAGTCATACAAGGAAAGAAATTAGCCCAGCTTCAAACAAAAATATTAACGGGTTAGAACCCAGAATTATCGTTTTTACTTGACAAACCTGAGGATCGTAACAAGCCAAGTCTATTTTAATTACATATACGGTATATGGCAAGTTGTTGGACACATTGAAATCGTGTCTGCTGCGATTTGCCCCACGTTTGTACTTCTATCAAGTATATAATGAACGAGTATCAGGATACCTAGTCCCTTGAGGAAATTTTTGATTCAGGAGTCTACCTTGCAAATTCCATTGGGTTGGTAAAGGTTACTAGGTTTCCAATATTTCGGCTGTTCCAAACTGCATTTTCAATGAACAACAGAAATGATGGAAAGTGTGAGAATTAGCAATCTGAACACAAAGGAAGATTGTAAATGGATGTGTTAACGTCAGGCTTTATTAAAATAACATTCTGAACTGAAAAATGATTTGAGTGCTGCTTGCAAGAGCACCTCAACTGAAACAATGGTTTGTTAAACGTGATTTTGGTAAATACGAGGCCACTGTGTGAAAGGAAAGCACTGTTATTCCTGAGACAGGAAACGACTGTCATTTTCCTTCAATACACACAGAACAAAAGCATGTCGCTTTCTGAATCAGTTGTCTATTTGAGACAACACGTGTTTTGTGTCTGTTGCTGAAGCCTGTTGTCTGCTTTTGGAACGAGAGGCGTTCGTCTGTTGTTATTTGACCGTAATACTGACGATGGAGATGTCGTCATGTGGTTTGTCTGTCTTGGAATTTGTCTTGACGTTGGACATCTTCTGCACGACCTCCATTCCCTTCGACACTCGGCCAAAGACGGTATGCTTCCGATCCAACCATGGCTACAAACAGACAGATCCAGAAACGATGTCAGAACAGATCAAAAGGATCCAAAGAAACACGGTTTCAGTTCATCACTTACTACAGTACATGATGGTTTAGCCTCAACGCCACACTCTCTTCTTTCTCACTAGATGGTTTAGCCTCAACGCCACACTCTCTTCTTTCTCACTAGATTATTTAGCCTCAACGCCACACTCTCTTCTTTCTCACTAGATTATTTAGCCTCAACGCCACACTCTCTTCTTTCTCACTAGATTATTTAGCCTCAACGCCACACTCTCTTCTTTCTCACTAGATTATTTAGCCTCAACGCCACACTCTCTTCTTTCTCACTAGATTATTTAGCCTCAACGCCACGCTCTCTTCTTTCTCACTAGATTATTTAGCCTCAACGCCACACTCTCTTCTTTCTCACTAGATTATTTAGCCTCAACGCCACACTCTCTTCTTTCTCACTAGATTATTTAGCCTCAACGCCACACTCTCTTCTTTCTCACTAGATTATTTAGCCTCAACGCCACGCTCTCTTCTTTCTCACTAGATTATTTAGCCTCAACGCCACACTCTCTTCTTTCTCACTAGATTATTTAGCCTCAACGCCACACTCTCTTCTTTCTCACTAGATTATTTAGCCTCAACGCCACACTCTCTTCTTTCTCACTAGATTATTTAGCCTCAACGCCACGCTCTCTTCTTTCTCACTAGATTATTTAGCCTCAACGCCATACTCTCTTCTTTCTCACTAGATTATTTAGCCTCAACGCCACACTCTCTTCTTTCTCACTAGATTATTTAGCCTCAACGCCACACTCTCTTCTTTCTCACTAGATTATTTAGCCTCAACGCCACGCTCTCTTCTTTCTCACTAGATTATTTAGCCTCAACGCCACACTCTCTTCTTTCTCACTAGATTATTTAGCCTCAACGCCACACTCTCTTCTTTCTCACTAGATTATTTAGCCTCAACCCCACACTCTCTTCTTTCTCACTAGATTATTTAGCCTCAACGCCACGCTCTCTTCTTTCTCACTAGATGGTTTAGCCTCAACGCCACACTCTCTTCTTTCTCACTAGATTATATAGCCTCAACCCCACGCTCTCTTCTTTCTCACTAGATGGTTTAGCCTCAGCCCCCACCTTCCCAGTGTCCCCATGCTCTCTCTCGCCCCCAGCAAAGCTGACTTTATCGTAAAATCAATGTTTGCCTCTATCTCATAAGATATCTTGCTTTTCATAATACTGACCAATCTTGTGCCAAGAATCAGATGTGGGACTCTTACCGAAAAACATAAACCGGTGGATAGCTATGGTTTGGACATCTTTGTTATATGACTACATGTCTATGCTAACGGTACCTAGCGTTAGTGTTTGCAACTGCTCTCTAAGTCTCCTTCTATGAGAACAATAGCAAATGTCTGTCCTCATTGTTTTACATAAATTATGAGGTGGCTGAAGGTTGACCTTGCTCTCGGGCAGTTGCAAAACTGAAGCAAGGTGTCGCCAGCATGTATAAAAGACATCCAACGCATAGAGATTGTGCCATTTGTGTTGCTTCCAGATTCCCCACTCACCAAAACTACATCGACAGCATATTATGGCATATATGAGTTCTTATAAACAGCAACGAAATCTAAATAAATGCCACTACATTAACGCACACAATCTGTCATCACTCGCTCTGGTCAAACACGATGAAGAAAAATTCAGAGTTAAACACAAAAACAGAGAATTGTCATCTGCTACGTCGAGCAACACTCTGTAGACTAATCATTTCGGATTCCCTTAAACCATCGGGGATTTCAACCAATGGATTCTCGAGTCCTATGACGTCTCTTGAAGCAAAGCATCAATTAGATTACACGAATGACTAGAAATGTCATCATCATCAGCCGAACAGAACGAAGAACTTACGGTTGGTACGACTGTGATGAAGAACTGCGATCCGTTGGTGTTTGGTCCGGCGTTTGCCATGCTCACTGTGTACGGAGCGTCGTGCTTTAGGTTCGGATGGAACTCATCTTCAAACTCTCCGCCCCAGATCGACTCTCCACCCGTCCCATTCCCTAAATGACACAGAACAACAGACCATAACATCACTGACCAACAGCAACTCAACCACATGTACTTTCCAACACAGAATGATGAGAAGACTTTAAGAACTTAATTAGCGGATGAATCAGTGAATCGAATGAATCTAAGTCTTCTATATGTATAGTGTGCCATAATCATCGTCACAATGCTCAAGGCGTTGAGCACTGGCACTACATAAGTTGTGAAATTAAGATTTCATTTGAAGTGACCATTTCTTGATGCCTTGAGTGAAGACATAAATAAATGGTTACTTAAAATGAAATCCTAATCAAAACGCTTTATCTGTTGGGGAAGAGAGAATAGTCTCCAAGGTGAATAGGAAGGATCAGTGAATGGATGAAGGAAGTGAATCACTCTCAGTGAATTGACTCAGTGATGGATTGAAATGACGGATGAAAGGAGGAGAGTGGAGAGGAGTGGAGAGGAGTGGAGAGACAAACCGAGGGGATCTCCCGTCTGAATCATGAATCCCTTGATGACGCGATGGATCAGGTTTCCGTTGTAGTAACCATTTCGACCGTTAACGCAGAAATTCTCCACTGTCTTTGGACACCTACAGAAACAAACCAAATAACGACTGTCTCTGCCACTAAGCTGCACAACCTACTACCAACATCAGCCAGGAAGTAAACAGCTGGACACCGTGAGGCACTGTGTCCAGTGCAGTTTGTCATCTGCAGCTGCAGAGGAACAATTGCAGGGAAACCAGCGCCTCCTGTAGAAAGCGCTTGGACCTGGTTTCCCAGTCACTTTTAGTACACTCTCGTTGTTAAAGTGCTAACAGAGGCCAATGCTACACATATTCACGGCATCTGATGAAGAATAAAAATGGGAAATTGATGAGTTACTCACTCCTGTGGAAAGAGTTTGACGTGGATGTCTCCCATTGTCGTATGGATGATCGCACTGTCCGACAGTCGCGTGTACGTCACGTCCTGCACACAGCCATACACACACAGACATGTCAGATAACCAAGAAACAAGATAACTCAGTCTAATTCAAGAGTATAAAAGATTAATGAAAGCACTTTCAAAGCGAGCACCAACAAGCTGCTGTCCTCTCTACCAACGCAACTTGAAATCAACCAAACAAATGATGATTATGATGATGAACTTCATCAATGGTTTCTGTTGCTGCCTTCACATGAGACAACATTTGGTTGAAAGGATGAATCATAAATATAATCTGGTCCTGATCATTTCCTTTTCACTTCCTGCCATTCACTGAATTCTTCCAATGATGATGATAGTAAGTAAGGTGGTCGAGATGTCTAGCGAAGAAGATACCTGTGTGGCAGAGATGAGTTCCTCTTTCGAAGGCTTCTCGTTAAAAATGTCTCGGTCGTTTTCACCCCTGCAAAGAAACCATATCAGTAAAAGCTGTTCAACTAACAAATTCTAAGAAACTCTGTCAGAAAATGAGTTTCCACGAAATGTCAGAAGCAACAGTGCAGCATTCAGTCTCAGCATCAGAATAAGAGTTAGTGCCTTCTTTAACACAGGTTATCAGAAGACAGCATATATATGTACACACATATATCTACATTATACTGATACAGAGTTTGTACTGTGAAATGATCTACGTCGATTCTTCGCTAGGTGGCCTAGCAGCGTCTCTGCAAATGTAGATACAGCAGCGGTTCATCTCAACTTAAATTGAAAGACTTGTGGCCTTTGTGAATTTTCACACATTTAGCTCTTCTCTGTGGAATTACACGAACCTTCTCTTTGACAAACAATCGAAGATAACCTTCCTCAGCTACCTGAACTTTCAGATGAATTTATAACACAGTGTCTAATTTCTGTGATCTTGAGGATCAAGTGTACCTTGTTGAAACAACAAATAAGACTGAAACTGACCCTTTCGTGTCAATTGGTTCTCTCGTGGTGAACAGATAGAAGCGGTTCTTCTTGAAGGCCGTGCAGAAGAGCGTTGGGTCGAATCGGATGCCCTTCAAGATCGGGTTGTCCGACGCCTCCATGTCGATCGTCAGCGCGGCCTTTGGCTTATTGGCCGTGCCTTGGAACAGCGCCAGGTGAAGCAAACGCGCATTCTCCGGTTTGCCCAGAATGCGGACGCATCGGTTCGTCTTGAGATTAACAACTGCAACAGATGAAACAACAGCGGCTTTGATTGAAGACATGATTGCAGTCAACAGCTGGTAATGTGCTCGTTCAAAAGCAGAACAGTTATAGAAGACAACGAATCACTTCACAAATTACTAAAATTACAATAAGTAATTTCTGCATGAATTAAATGAATGAAAAAGTTCAGGTAAGTCTCAGCAGACTGATCTTCCGGATCCATTGACCTGATTACGGCTTGGTGCAGGAGGGAGCGTCATCGGGTTGATGCCTTCTCCATCAGAAACGCTAATCATAACAGTTACAAATTACAATTACACCTAATAACAGGATAAAAATGTTCAGGTGAACTGATGTGTTGGGGCCAAATGAACAATTATCAACATAACTATAGAAGAACAGAAATTTACCTTTGACGCCAAGCATGGTCGAATACAGAATGAAATATCCACTGTGGTCAAAAACTGAAACACAAAGAAACCATCATACTTAAACAATCAACCTCATCAACTGAAAACATTTATCTGCAATCAAGACTCCAAGTCAAGTCAACAGGAGAAGCGTTTCAAACAGAACTAAAGCAAACTCCTCCTCTCATTTCATCCGTAGAAAACCCCAATTAGTCATCAGTGGAAAAGAGAGACGGAGAATAATTCTCTCTTACGTATGTTGCTCAGATGGAATGCCTCCGACTTCTCCAGATCTCTTTCGGCCGCTATCCGTCGACCGAATTCCATGTTGGACACCTGCTGCTTGTTCTACAAACGGAAAAAGAAACATCAATTAATCCTCTTCAACGCTCAATGAGACAATGTACGAGAAAATGGCAAAATATTTTAATCCTAAGCTCATCCAATGCTCAAACGAATGAATATCAAGTCACACAGTTGTTGTCTTATAGAAAGTAAGTAAATAGACACCAGGCAAGTGCATCGTAGGCCTACGATGCATTTTAAGTGCATAGGGTCAACTGCAGAACAACAGAAGATGAATTCTGCTCCTTGTCTTGGATCTACATAGAAACACAACCCTCAGCCTCCGTAGCAATCATTGTCCTCACCTGCTGCAGTTCTGTAAATGTCTGTAATGATTCATCCAACACCTTTGTCAACTTTCCAGTAGCAAAACGAAATATTCGAACCTAAGAAAATTTGAAAACAAACAACTTTTACATAAGTAGCACTCAATGAGTTGGCAATCAGTCGAAATCATTGCATTTCTCCATCAGTGATGAATCTTACATCTTGCATTGATCAGCATAACAGCTTTATTACGGCTGCAGACGTACAGGTTACCACCGGTGGAGCCAGACACTACTGCAACCAAAGCCCAAGATCAGCCACAAATCTCTCTGATGTTCCTACTTCAATGCAGCAGCAGCAGAAACTGTAACTGGGGAAAGATGAGGTGCTGCAATGTTTTTTGTCAGTTTATATCACAAAATCAAAAAGAGACTCTTATGGAAGAGGAATTTCTCAGACAGCAAAATAGGTCTGGAGAAAACTGACTTAGAAGGAAACTGATCCTTAATTGACACAATCAACAGAAAAGTCACAGAAGAAGTTGACAAGTGAACAGAAAGAACCCTTCCAACTTGAATCCTTAAAAGACCCGAATACAAACGTCTCAATACGCACTCACCAACTATGCAGAGTGTGTCCAATGTGCAATTAATCTTAATTGATAATTATTAGAACGACTGAGCTGCCGTGACTGACCTTCCTGTCTCTGGCGAGAGTAGCCATGAGCTGACCATCGGGTGAGAAAGCGATGCTCGTTGGAAGAGTCTTACACTGCAATAGAACATCAACGGAAACAGAAGAGATGAATTCCACTCAACAGATAACAACCACTGAACCATCCGATATCAGTCCAACAGCACAACTGAGAGGAGATGAGATTGTTGGAAGACTCACCAACTGTTGTGGCCAGTGTCAAGTGCAGTCAGTGGGAACACTGTTGGGAGTGATGAAGTGGAAATTCAGTTATTAACATTGCAACTAGAAGCACAAGTACCACTAACAAATCAAATAGCTCATCACAAAGACGATCTGCAGAGTGGCCAAAGAGTTCAGCTCCAGCACTGACGTCTTCATTCCTCAGTCGGTTGGTGAGATGAAATGAAATTAAGTCTTCCAGCGGTTATAATTATTAGACTCAAGTTTTCATTGCTCTACTTTTACCTGAAAGATTCATTGAACGTCTTCAACTCTAAAATTGAGTCCTTTTAGCCAGAGTCTAAAGAATTGACACAGTCTTGAAATGGCTGCACATCAGTGCCTCACTGAGTACGAGTGTCTTACGAGTCTACACTGAAGCCTAACAGTCTGATAGACCTTCAGTGAGTTATGCCTTACAATATCCTCATATTCATTGATCATGACTTGTTACCACTGGTATTCAAAGGCTTCTTTTGTCGTACTTCCAGCATCCATTCTTACAACACGAGAGGTTCGAATTCCTATCGTCGTGACTATGCTCACACTAATACCGTTTATTCTCTATCAAATTTACTGGTACCTTGGTGTGGAATAATATCCCTCTAGCTAAGTTCTTCACCTAATCTCTTGATATTCAAAAAAAAGCTAGCTCCCTCCATGAATTAATTGACTTAACTTAGTTGTATTTGTCTGTACTGCTATTTTAGTTAAGATTGTAGCCTATATTGTTTTGTTAATGTCGTTTAATGGTCTCTTCTTATGTTTTTGTTTGTTTATTCCAATCTAAGTATCGACTGGCTGTAATTTAGCGGGATCCATGATCCCTTTTGGACATGTAACCAGTAGGCCTACATATCAATTCATTGCCTTATTGTTTCATTGTTTTAATCTTTTATTTCCATGTGTTTAACTGTACTTCCCACTCATTCCTTTTACTTTCGATATTTAGTTTAAATTAGTTAAGGTTAGTTAAGATTTTTATGTTAATCAAGTCAACTACTGCTATACTGTAATGCATTTCGGTCGCCACATATTGTGTTGAAATTGAGGTGTCCACAGATCTTGATCCCTTCAGGGCCTTCCCTTGTGGCTCAACAATCCATACTTAAAAGTGCAATCTCATTTGTAATATTACGATTGTGTTTGGCTACTAAACGATTGATTGATTGATTGATTAACACCAAGAAGAAATCTTTTCCATTTCTTTCGCTTTGGCAGCACTTGGAAAGAACCACAAAAAGTCCTGACTACATACCACCACCCCTCCATTCTCCCCAAATGCAAAGAAGCACACCAAAAGTTCTGACGACCACATACCACCACCCCCTCCCTTCTTCCCAAATGCAAAGAAAAGCAGATCTGACCTGTATCATAACAACTGGCTTCATGTGCAGTTTGTTAAACGTGTGTAGAATGTCATTTCCCGTCTTATGGCCGTCGCAGATGTGGATGTTGTTCGTGTCTTTCTCCGCTCTGTCAACCACAAACAACAAATAATTCTCTTCAGTTCCTCTTCAGTGTCTTCTCACTGTTCTGCTGTTGGACAGGTCAAATGACGTCATTCTTCTCTATTTTCCTTCATTTCTTTATATCCTTCTCATCTGTTTCTTCTACCTATTGTCTGGTCCATCGTCACATTACTTGGTCTTCCTTGGGTTTCTTGCCTTCAGGTCTTCCTTCGAACACTATCCTCAGCAGCCAATTGCCACTGTGACGGAGTTATCAATCCTTGCGAACTGGATTTTGTGTACACACTTCATTTGTCTCCTCTATCTTTATTGTATTGACCAATGATCAATTAAACCATTGTTCAGTCAATCCTTACAAATCTAATCCAGACTAATCCAATGACTTCTATAGCACCATTATCACAATGCCAAAGACATCAATCGAGAGTCACTTCAAGTGAAATCATGATCAAAAGTCATAACCCATTGGAGAAGAAAGAAGCCAGACCGGTCGAAATCTCTTAGGTGAGGAAAACCAGAATAAGCCAGGCTCAAGTGGTGAGTAAGTAAGTTGAAACAAAGGACAAGTTCCCTTACGTTTAGACCCGATGACATCAAAAACTGACAGAACAAATGGAACTTGGCAGCAGATTCCAAAGTTTTCGACAGACAAAGTCTGAGAAATCCCAAGATCCAAACAGAGTACGAATGCGGTATACAGAAGGAGTACGACAATATTTCCCAGCATCAGTATGTGTCATCCAATTTAATTACATATAATTACATATAACTCACACAGCAATTGCAGAGACTGGGTCACCTGGAGAATAAACCCAACAGCAACAGGTGGCAACAAAAGACAACTTCAACATGTTGATCATATCTACAAAAGATAAAGAATCAAACTATTAATCAATTGTCCGTTCTCATCTACGAGAAGAACGAACCTCCAACTCCTCCTCCTCCTCTTCCACCACCAGCTACGCAATTTCTTACCAACAGGCGAACAAAATGAACTACATAAATACGGACCTACATTCAACCAATAGGATGAAACCTTCATATGACAATTGACCTACATTTAACCAATAGGACAAGATCTTTGGATGATTTCCAAGACTTGGCTTCACATTACAAATATATTAACCAGTAAGTGGATAAAAATATTCATACTCAAGATGAACTTTATCTTCTAAACAAACTCTAGAAACACAATGAACACTAATTTCTAAACTGAAATCTAACATTTGGTCCAAAGTAACAGTCATGTAAACAAACTGCAAAGCTCACCAAAATTAATGACATCAAACACTTTAACGATTTTATCATCGGACACTGTGCAACAAAATTCTCCGTTGCAACTGACGGCCAAATCAACGATTGGACCTGCACAAAGAAAGAACAGGAAGAAGGTCTGCAATATTTTTATGTTTGAAAACCATAACAAGTCACAACTAGTTATCAATTTGAGGCACATTTCAAATTATTATTACTATTCACAATCAAGAGGTACATTTCAAACCAGAACAAATTATCATTTCTATTCAGAGTCAACAAAAGGTACATTTTTCTAATTCTTTTGTTAAGACCAACTAACCAAGATGACAACGGAAGTGTTTGACGAATTCAATTCCCTGATCTTCTTTCTTCTTCCAGAACTTCAGGTGACCATCACAGCTTGTCGTTATGATGAAATCGGTTCTAAAACAACACAACGCTCTTCTAAGAAATCCCTCCTTCTCTCTCTCTCTTCATGCTCTCCTATTTTCTCTATCAATTTCTTCCTAATGTAAAAGTTGCCATCAGTTGAAGACACTTTTGTTTCATCTTTGTTGCTTCAGTTTAACTTTTCTGGTTTCAGTTAACTGAATATCGTAGACATATAATAATTAATAATTATTAACCTGGTGACTGCAATGTGCGTGACGACATCTCGATGCATGTAACTCTTCTCATAGGATTCGGCCGATGGCAGATTGTCCAAATAGACTTTCTCATACTGTAGAACTGTAACGAAAACAAATCTCGATTAATCTGAGATATCATCTTTACTATACGATCATTTAGAACTTGCCAAGCAGAATAAAGCCAAAGTATAAAATGATGGAATTTCATATGTATGTATGTATATGCATGTTATAGCGCCCCTTCAAGATTTCTACTCAGAGGCGCTCCCGACTACAGTGCGGACACTGAATTGGAGTTTCACGCCAAGCGCATGAGCAATTGCGAGTGAAGGACTTGCCCAGGGTCCCTATGCGGCGGCTTGAGGTGGATTCGAACCCGCAACCCTCCGGCTGCAAAGCAACGAACATACCCCTACACCACCGTGCCCCACGCCTCATATGAGTGCTCCATATTTGTAACACTGCTCGACGATATGTTTCGGATTTTGCTGTGAGTCAAAGCAAAGAGGCTGCAGAGCTGTTTTCTTGTCTGAATCCAACAAGATTTCGCTTTCCCAACATCGAAAAGTATCGCGAGGTTATTCCGATCTAGGAACTGGAATTTTACGAATGCTGTTTTCGTACATGAACAGAACGTCATAGGTCCAGACACAAAACATCCAAACCCGACACATTACTCATTGATTACGGACTTATTCACTGCAGAATTTATTTGATTCACTCGTTTCAATATACGTCGTTGGCTGCAGGTGGGTAAACCACAATTCTACCATCTGGTCTAAAGGCAATGTTTTATTTAATTCATGTAAATCACCTTTTCCTTAGAACTGTCTGACTGACCTGCATCAGTATACAAATAATGGGTAGACGTTTACCTCGGTCCGGTCCCATAATAAACAATATGGCAGCCCGAGCCTCGAATAGAAGTTCAGAGTGGAGCAACCTTCCAAGTCTACTACTGCTGCTCAAGTATTGAGTAAAGATGATTTTGGCGAACATTTAGTATCAGGGTGCATAAGTTTACAGGTATCTTTTGGCATGTTGCACGGAAGGTACCATGTTTTCTAATGACGACAATGACCCTAACGACGCCTAAACTAACCCTAACCGACTCACGATGCCCTCTACCTGACTCTGAGGACACGAGAAAACCTATGCACCCCGATTCTAAATGTTTACCAAGATTTGTTTCATAATTTTGCTCCATGTGGCGAACCACCTTTCAGCGTGAAAACGTGTTTTCGAACTTTGCTATCTCTATTTCAGACACGTAAATTTTAAATTAATTTTATCCGACATTAATTTTGTCATGTTTATTATGGTGATCGACCGACCGTTGTAAACATCGGTAGAATTGTAGATTATGGGCCTCGCTCCAAATCTTACCAAACTTCACCCGATGATACCTTGTATCATAAGCATTCAATCGCGCCTATTCCCATATCTCTAGAATGATCCTGCGATTTTATACAAATTTTTGAAATTCGTAAAAACTCAGTAGTTATCGCCATGTTTACGCGTATTTCAGATCACATATCGTTCAAGAGAACGCACGGATCAATAATTAGCGACATCTTAAACGTCTACCAAATTGTATCATTTGCTTTATTAGCAGAGCCCGAAAACGCTGACTTGAGGGAGGCAACTTATTCACAGCTTATTCACAGAAGTCTTTCTAAATCGATACTTTCCTGTTCCGGCAAACTTACAGTATCGTGGGCTGAAGGATTATACAGTATCTTTGGGCATGCTGCGCGGACGCCGGACGGTACCAGGTTTTCTAATGACGACAACCCTAATTACCCTAACGCACCCTCACGACGCCAGTAAACTTACGCACTATAATCCTTTAGCCCCGATACTATAAGCTTGCCTCCTGTCCAGTATTGAATAAATTTTTCATTTAATTGGTATAACCAACCCGTTTAGAATACGTTTTGTTGCTCGTTTCTTTCGCAACTCGACGACTCTTCCTTATTTATCGCTCATGTTTGGAAACCTACCGATTAGAGATCTGCCCTTTAGATCATCTTACCTTTCTTTTTAGGTGGTTTTGAGGACTCAGCTACAGATGGTCCTATACAAGTTTCCTCCTCTTCGGACTTATCTGAATTTGAATCTTCATCGACATTTTCTCTGGATCTCTTCACTCCACTGGACGACGCCATGACGAGAGAGAGCTCATCCACCAGTGCGACCACTCTCCATTTTCTGAAATCCCAAGCTCTTTCCAGCAAAATTCCAAGATTGGCCAAAAGTTTACAAAGAAATCCCAAGTTACTGAAAACGAAAAAGTTGTGATGAAATATTAAATGCGTTTAAACAATCACAATTATTAATAAAATATGTCGAGCTAAGAATTCGCAAAGAAAAAACCGGAGCATAACATTGAATTAACAATTTATATTGCTTACAAGTAACAACAATAATAGACGTCTTCCACTGAGCGAGTTTTTCTATTCTGATTCGCTGCCACTGTTGAAAAGTACGGTCTAGGACTAATATGGAATACGGTAAAAACCAGGGATGCAAAAAACCAAACTTTTTTCAAAATGAAAAGTTGTTTTTTTGGTTTTTGGGTTTTTTATGTTTTTTTGGTTTTATGGTTTTTTGTTTTTGAGATTTTCCTATTTCGGATCATAAAACTCATTAAAATGGCATAATACCGTTCATATTAATCAGATGCATATAAATGAAATTAACTAGAACAGTAGAACCGTAGAATGTCATAAAACGAAGCTAACAAAGACCATACAACAATGAGGAGTTTTCAGGGCTCTAGTTCTCTATTTTGTCGATAGATGCGCCACGAGCAAGTGCACCTTAGTATCTATTATCGCTCATTGTTTACGTATAGATAATGGAGACAAATAATTAAAGAAAATTAATAAATAGCGTTTTAAAATGGAACCAGAAGCAGGAAGTTCTTCAAAACAGTACGGAACGTTGTCCCTGGTTCAGCTAAGGTCTGAATTAAAGCGTCGAAACCTGAGGCTAGGGGGAAGGAAGAAAGATTTAGTTGCAAGGTAAAGATGTTTATTTCATATGACTCGAACCAAACAAGCTATTGAAGCAGAACTGCTCGTATTATTTCTTATATGTACATATTTTTATGCTCGAATTCTTGCAGAATGTAGTTAGTAAGTTTGTAACAATTTTGTAACATATTCTTGGTTGCCGTATCCGGCACTCTATTAGTTCCGGGGTCCCAAATATACACACTGAGCGCGGCTTGTACTACATGCGCTGCCTGCTTCGGCGTCAAGTTTTCCCCAATAATTATTGAGTAAAACCTACAGTAGATTACATAATTTCATTACAGTATTTAAATAAATCTAAATCAGTTATTGAGGACTTCATTTTGCCGTCATAGAATAGCGAGATTTAATGGTGTTAATATAAACATTTAATGATATTACATTTGTTAAAAACAATTACATTGGTGTAATATAATGTTCTAGATATGTCAATGCATTAACTGATCTTAATAATGAGAAAGACAATTTATTTGAACTGAGCACAAGTGAGGAAATGTGCAGAAATGTTGTTTTATAAGAAACTCAGTTACCCATTGATATCTGTTTTACGATGTCTTTTCATTTTTTTTATAATGTTGTGTTTCATAAGCTCATTTGTTGGTAATTTAATAATTTACTAGTGAAACAGTTGGTTATTGAAAAGTGAGCTTAAACTTTGCTCGTGTTTCTCAGGTTGGAGTCCTTCCATGCTATGTCTGGATGTTCCGATGTCGTAACAGAATACACACTCAAGACACCTGATGTCAGCTTGTACAAGGATGTAACTGAGGCAACTGAGGTTGAATTTCATTTGCTTAGCAGAAAATATGTCGCTTTCTATTGAATTGAAATTATTGTAGCAATGAATTCTTTCTTTGTTAGTGGTAAGAAAAGCAGTGGGTATACTGTAAATCATAGCATATTTTAGTGAATTTGAAGTGTTCATTGAAAAAAGGGTGAAAAAATTTTTCGCGCTCACGCGCGATACATTTATTCAAATCAGTAGTGGGACACATCCGAGCATTGTGGGACATTTGTCCCACCACTTAAACAGGTAAAATATGCCCTGCTGTAAATTATAATGAAAATTTTTCGCGAGCCAATGACGCAGAGTGTTTGCGTTCTCGGGAGCACATCGCCCGAGGAAATCCGACTAAGAGGTCTGGGGGAGCGTCGTAAGCTCCACCTGCGGGGTCTGGGGCGGAGCCCCAGCTGACAACGCATTTTAGAGCATTTGCTGCCAAATGGAGCCCATTTTAGTCACTTTATTTTACTAAATTTGGTATTTTTTATTATAAATATCACTATTTAACTCATGTATTGCAGTTTGAAAATATGACATAATTAGTTCAACCATACCACCAAAATAATTTATATAAATAAGTCAGTGACAGGCTCAGTGACTGTGATGCAGTGGAAGAGCTGCAGCTACAACAAACAATGATAGCTTAACTTCAGAAAAAACCTAGAGTATGCACCTGTCCCAGAGGCCTACTTTCGTAAAACCGGCTAATTGCAAGCACTTCTCTAGAGCAACAACTTTCGTAAACGTAATCGGAAACTCGAGATTTCTAGAGCGCCCACAAAAGCGAAGTCACGGGAACAGGCGCTTAATCAAAACAGAATCGATAGGCAGAGGGTCAAGATCCAGAGAGGCAGGCAGGCAGTCAGACGGCTAGGGTGCATGATGCTTAGAGTTGAAATGTCGAGGGAGGTGAGAGGAAGATAAGGAATCGGGATTGGATTCGTGAAAAGCAGTGTTTTCAGTTTTGAGTGGAAGACCTGTGGAGCAAGAGGTGAGGTTTTGGTGAGTTCGTGGGATGGATCGGATATTTGTCGTAGCACTTTTGGAATTTGTTCCAACGAGGCGGTACAGCTATGGCTATGGAGCGATTTGCAAATTTTAGTGATGAGGTGACGGAAGGGCGGAGCAGTGTGAGGGTGGAAGAGGAACGGGTTGAACAGTCCGTGAACAACTGGCGGAGGTAGGAGGGATGGAATGAATGAAATGTGTTGTAACGGGAACAGGTCGATAATCCGAAGGTTCGATAGTCCGAAGGCTAGATAGTCCGAAGATCCTATGGTCGTAGCAGTTGGATCGATTAAGCGAATTCTTGCTTAAATAGAAGTTGGACTGATGAAAATATTTTATAGTTTAAGTGAAAGCTGGATTGATGAAAAAATGTCCTAGTGTAAGTAGAAGTTGGATCGATGCTCAAACTATATGCTACAATAAATGAAACCAGTAAAACCGTATTTTAGATTGCTAAATTATTTTAATGTCTTCAATGCCGTACTTGACGTTGATAAGTAAGCATGCAGTCTACCTATATGTGCATGATGACGTCAACAAATCCAATGAATCAACACAGACCCTTCAAAATGGTAGCGAAAACATTAAGTAATGCTTAAAAATGTATGAAGTGCTTAATGTTTAATACTACTAAAAAGCTGGTAATAAACTAAACTCATATATTTTGAAATTCAAGATTGCATTTTTTAGTGTAAAACAATTTGAAAAATGATTCTACATGTATTGAGCCAAATTGTTGACATAATTTTTTAGGGGGTCCGTCAATGACAGTCCAACTGTCTTCAATGCCGTACTTGACGTTGATAAGTAAGCATGCAGTCTACCTATATGTGCATGATGACTATAATCAGTCCAGCTTCCACTTCATCAAGAAATCTTTTCATCAGTCCAACTTCCATTTAATAAAAAAAATTACTTTTATCAATCCAAATTCTACTTAACGAAAGAAATATTTTTCATCAATGGAACTTTTATTTAAGCAAAGAAATTTCTCATGGATCCAGCTTCTACTTACGGAAACAATTATTTTCATCAATCCAACTTCTATTGAATCGAAAACTTAATTTCATCCATCCAGCTTCTATTTACGGGAAAAATTATTTCGATCAATCCAGCTTCTATTTAAACACAGGAAAGGAATATTTTCCTCAATCCCACTTCCATTTAGGGAAACAATTTTTTTCATCAATCCAGTTTCCATTTTAAAGTGACACTATAATTTAGCAACGTAAAATACGGTTTAACCATGAAAACTTCGGACTATCGAACCTTCAGACTATCGATACATGTATAACTCTTCATAGCTGTGGCCGCAGCTGTCTGTGCCCCAGTTCAATGAGGTCCAGCAATATAAAAATATAAAAACTGGCTCTTCGTTGTCAATGACCGCTTTATATGGATAACTAAAACAGCTTGTTTACCGACTGTGGTGATTCGTCAATTACCACAGAAAGCTTCGATGAAGAAGTGACCAAATTTGAATCGGGACTTAAACATGGGGCTATCTGCGCCGTATACCCACATTTTTGCAAACATTTTAAGCGTATACCCGCGTTATTCACCAAATTCCAGTGGGTATACGGTGCTTGCTAATAATTGTCAGTGGGTATACGCCGTATACCCGCGTATACCCTCGACTACACCTGATATGTTATAGGGGAGAAACAGATCCTCAACATTAAAACCTTTATCGGCCATAACTGAATCTCCTGAATTGCACATGATATTTAAGCCTGAACGTTCAACAATTTGTCTATCGCTTGTTGAACCACCAAATGCTGGCGAAACATAAGATAACAATCCACCTGGTGTTGACCCGATTACAGCCTTCACAGTATTTCGATTTTTATAGGTAGAAAATGTTGACTGCTGTGCACTTGGCATCTTGGGTCTTTTTATGGGACATTCAGTTCCATCAATGATCACTCTAGTCGTTGGAAATTTACTTGTGAAATCTGTGGGTGAATAAAACCGAACAACATCTTGTGAAGGCCAGATTGAAATCTCCCTCCATTGTAAAGACATGAACCTAACCCAAGTGAAAAAAATATTATAAACTTCACTTGTTGAAATTCCAAACATGCGGCTCAACTGAAAATTTGGAATGTACTGGCGCAATTTAATTAATACAAGGAAAAACTGGTCAGTTACATTAAGACTTACAGCACCGTAAAGATACCGTAAACAATTGGCAGCTGGCCCCAAAGTATTCAATACGAACAAAAACTTATCAAAGGTTTCCAAACCAGTAAAATAATGGATGCCCTTGTCATCAGTAACGAAATCTGAATAAGAAAAACGCTCCTTACTTTGGTATGACTGCGTACTACTATCAACCATGTCATTAACAATACTAATTGTCGTTTGCACTTCTACAGTACACAAATTTAATTCATTAGACGAACCGACAGATTCACACAAAGTCTCTTCAGGCAACTCGACTATCTCCTCTGCAGCAAAGGGTAGATCCTGTTCCGACACGAGTCGTTTCTGCTTCTCTTTTCTTGTAGTCTTTAGTGTAGCAGTAGAGGAACGTTTCTTTGCCCGCTGCTCTCTCGATGCTGTTGCCTCAGGAATCTCAGTAGCTTTGGTCCAAGGAAACACACTTGGCACTGCATTTCTCTTCAGGCGGTGTATCTGAGGTTCATCTCCTGAATGGAAAACATGAAATGCACGCTAATTAATGTAATTAGTTACCTTCTCTAAGTTACAAGGAAATAACAAATAATTCAATCAAGTAAGCAGTTAAAACATATTTGGATAATAAAATTTACAATATCATTGAAGCCATGCACCTGTGGAGTTTCTTCTATCAAGTATAATATGTCTCTCAACCTGTGTAATATTGCGTAAGCAAGTTAGTTAATATCATCTACACAGAATATAAATATATATAAATATATTCTTAATATCATCAAATAAATGGTATTAGACACTACACTATTACACAAGATAAATAAATAAACAGCATTAAACATTGCTGAGTTTCCATATAAAGCTAGGAAATTACTAAGCAGTTCATACCAAAAGCATAATAATTTCACAAAACAATTCCAAACAAAGGTGATTCAGCTAATACATTATTGACAGAAATGAGATTGTTAGAATTTGTTACAGAAACACTAGAATTGGTCCGTGTTTCCACATATCCTTAAATTAATGGAATAGTTGGCAGTCATGTTATATTGCTACTAAGTCTGGCACTCTATTAGTTCCGGGGTCCCAAATATACACACAGCCATAGAAGCCTCGGGCCATCGGCAGCAGCTGGTCAGAAAGTGGCGTTGTGAGGGTCGGTTAGGGTTTATTGTCGTTTGTAATTTGGCCGGCAATTTGAGGCTGAAAATTTGACGCCAAAGCAGGCAGCGCACGTAGTACAAGCTGCGCCCAGTGTGTATATTTGGGACCCCGGAACTAATAGAGTGCCCTACGTCTTACAAAACAGTTACACATATTACAGTCATGAACAAGAGGAAAGAAAATGAGTGGAGGGCGAAATATATTCCATGGGTTACTTGGGTAATAATGCACTTTAGTGTCCAAACCGTAGTATGTTGCTGTTATGTAGTCGTCCGCTGTGAAGTGGTTCTTACACACGACGCTGGCCTTTGTAGGGGTCCAGGATTGACGTTTAACTGCAACAATCCATTGCCTTTTCAGTGCATCATCACTAGGGAATCTATGTCCATCACGATTACTGCTGCAGTGAGGTACACAACAGCAAGGCATTTCGAGACAAATACAAAACAAACATAACGCTTCGTACAGATCGCTCTGACCACACACTGAACGCAATGAGCGATAATATATACTAAGGTGCACTTGCTGCTGCTGCCACCTATTTGTTAACATTTACCCGAAAGTCCCTCATTGCCAAGCGAGTTGAAGAGACGCCATTTTTGGCATTTATAATTTCAAAATTTTGTAAAAAACCCAAAAAACCAAAATTTACGGTTTTTTGTTTTTTTTTAAACCAAAAAAAGCAAAAACCAAAAAACCAAGCCTTATTAAACAGCCCTGGTAAAAACTAGTAGGCCTATATTATAGTCTGTAGCCTAGACCTTAGAAAAATCCCAAGATACGATGATGAACGAGTATAGGCCTGGGCTGTTGGATGGTAACTAGCTGGCGAATGTATGTTATATAAATTATATTCCAGTAAGCTTTCAGCCAGACTACGCATGTAATTAACGATAGAAATAAATCAGCGTGGATCGTTTAGCTATAGGCCTACTTCTAATCTTAATACATAGAATGTCACAGGTAGGGCCTAAGACGTCGAATAGGTTAAAATATTGTTTCAGCTATAGGCCTATGTAGGCCTAAGGCTTTGGGGAGCAATCGTAATCGTAAACTCGAGATTTCTAGATCGCCCACAAAAGCGAAGTCGAGGGAACCAGCTTATTCACAGGCGCTTTATCAAAACAAAATCGATAGGCAGAGGGCCAAGATCCGGAGAGTCAGGCAGGCAGACAGTCAGACGGCTAAGGTGGATGATGTTTAGAGCTGAAATTGTGAAGGAGGTGAGAGGAACCTGGAGTAGTCAGATATAAAATAGCAACGTCAGAAAGATACCGTTAATCTTGTTATTATTTATTTTCAAAATTTTAAATAAGGATAGGCCTATTTACTTTAAATAAAATTTGCATCTGAAAGGATACAAGTTGCAATGGGGGCCCAATAGCGCATTGGATAACATCTGGCACAGAAAGCGAGAGGTACCGAGTTCGAGCCCCCGTTGCAATGGGCGGATATGCTTTGTAGGCTGCTATTAGCGCCGTTGTATTGCAGGCTGTCTGTTCTGTTAGTAGTTAAGATTTGAATTGCATAACATGTAAATGTACAGCGCAGTGCGTTTGTCAGGCGCTTATTAAAGAAAAGATATTATTATTATTATTATGAAGACGACTGAACTGACGAATAATAATCATTGCGCTAGATACGGAGTGAAAATGCGAAGCTAACCGTACGAAGGTGTGCCTGGCTCCGGTTGAGACCTTCAGATGGCCGCTGTGTGTGCGCTGTGTGTGTGTTGATGAAATGGTCGACGAATTGATGTAAAAAAATGTGATGCAAGTTATTAGACCAAAAAGAAGCCACGTAAATTAAAGTTATTCTTTCAGAAGTCAGTTTTTCGTAGGAGTTGTCTTGTTGTTGACGAACGTTGACTTTCCGAATGGCGTATCGGTGTTTTTCATTGTCAAAGTTGCATGGTCATGGACTGCTACAGCACACCCTCGTCGGTTGCACTCCAGTCAGTCTTAGATCAGAGACGAATTCCCTGAGGCATCAGGTGAGGCCAACAGATCAATTTAAACCTAATGATTACCACATCTAGGGTCATAGATGGAAACAAGTGCCACTCTGATCAGTCAGATGCTGTGGATGATGTAATCAAACGAGATAATTATATAACGCCATATCAGGGACTGAGGGACTATAAGTCGAAAGAGAGGCTTCGAAAAGGCGCTACACTAATATTCAGATACAGGAGAGTTCAAATTGTGTTTGCTTGCTTTTATACAAGTCATCACTCAATAAAATCTATTTTATAAGAAATAATAAAATCTATGGTAAAAGTGTAATTTAGCGTATTTAATTCATAATACTGCCAGCCGAGTATTTTAGCGTATTTTATTATTTCCAATGTGGCTGCGTAAATGGAAGCTGGATTGGTAAAACTAATTGTTTGCCTAAATGGAAGTTGGATTGATGAAAACGAACGTGTAGTTTAGCATCGTAAATGGTTTAAGCGTTGGTCGAATACAAGTTGGACTGACGAAAATAATTCTTGCTAAATAGAAGTGGGAGTTATGAAAATAATTTTAGCTTAAATAGAAGTGCGATTGGTGAAAAGAATCTTGCTTAAATAGAAGCTGGATTAATGACAGCTATCATGAAAATTATTGAAATAATAAAAAATATGTTGACATGCATGTCTACCTCCACTATCAATAAAATACGCTAAAATGCACCTTTACCAAATCAATTAAAGAATTATCAGTATATCATAAAAGTTATTCAAAATCTCTAATTTGATTTGGAGGTACATTCGCGTAATGTGCGTTGGGTATTTTGCATAGTTCCAGCGAAGATGTCATCACAGTATGTTTGGTCGTGTATCGAAAGCTCAACATCTCATCAGTCTTTTGCAAGACTGGCATCTACTCCGACAAAAAGTTCCAAAAGGGTTTGAGAAGTACTTTCCTGGAGGAAAGTCCTCTGGCCCGAAGACAGAGGGACCTGCAAAGCATGAGGGACAGGCGAAACCCGAGGCCAAATCAGACCCCGTCAAAGGTAAGAAAAGAAGAAGCGCAGTCGCTCATGCTAGACACGAGAAGTGGCTTTGGGTATGAAGCGGGTGTTAGCACCTTCATTTTTCTTAGCCTCAGCTTATGAGGCGTGTGGCTAGTCTCCCCTTGCCACCCTATCTTTCCACTGACAGTGTATGGTCAGTGTACTACTAGTGAGTGCAAGTGGAGCAGATTGAAACATCCATCTGCTCTGGCCAGGGTTTGAGCCCCCAGCGTCTAGGTTAATGGTCCAGCATACTAGCCAATGGACTGTCATATAATCCATCAATGGTATCTGAGGCTGCTGGTGATTGCGTCTTCAGTCATTGGGTCTTTTGTGTTCAGTCAGTTTTTTCTAACCTTTCATTAGCATGCTTTGTATTTGTTATTGTTGAGAACCTTGAGAAGGTGTTAAATCTAGATTACAAAGATGTTCATCTGCATATCTCTAGATTGCAAAGATGTTCATCTGCATATATGCTTTGTGCCACTATGCATGTCCGTCCAATCCTTGGGTTTTTACCTCATCTGTAGTCGAACTTCTTCTTTATAACGAGAGATTTGTATTGCATTTGTGAATTGTAACGAATTGTGTTTTCTTCATTTATAGAGCCAGGTCCTAAAGAATTACCGAAAGATCCCCCATCTCGATCGAGCACAGGACCGTCGAAAGGCCAAGACAAAAAATTTGAATTTAGCTTCAATTTAGCCAAGTAGGTGGCTCCAAATGACCTTGTCTTAAAATGACCTCACCATAAAATGACCTCATTAATAAATGATCTCTTTATAAAATAAGCTTGTCGTAAAATGACCTCACCATAAAATGGCATCGCTATAAAATGACCTAATTAATAAATGCTCACTTTATAAAATGACCTCATCATAAAATGACCCTGTCATAAGGTGGTTCTTGATATGATTCTCAAAGACCGTGTTATACAGAGTTTCTGGTGTATATTTAATAAGGGTTCAGCTCTTGTGTTATTTGGTGCGTTAAAGTTGAATGCTTGTCTTAGACTTTTAGGGTTAAATGCCTAAAGTATTGCCTAGCATTTCAAAGACCCTGATTGATTGATTATGCTATGTTGTGTTTTCGAGCAGTGCTCTTGATAGGTCTGTAAAATGTATTCGTAAATGTTGCGATATGGGATATGCCATGTATTTATTCACTTTGGTTACAGGTCAAGACAAATCGGTGACCCTAACGACCCCACAAATCGCATCTTCTTTGGGGTTCTAACCGGTGTAACTGTCCTTGGTCTGCTGGCCTTGTATCAAGGTAACCAACGTGAGATCACGTGGAAGGATTTCGCGTCAAATTACCTGAGCAAAGGTGTGGTGAGTGGATGCTGCTGATTATCCTGATTGCCATCTCAGCCAAAGCTCTTTCATAGACTTTTAAAGTGATGATAATTTAAGCCACCAGGTGGTTTCTGTTTGTCAGGTTTCCAGAAACATCTTGAACTCTCGTCTTAAGCTTTGTGTCACCTGGTGAAATATATAACAGAGACGTTTGCATCTTTAGAAGAGACAGATCATGTGCAACACTTTCAGAATTATTTAATGTGTAAATTGGTTTCTGTGTTATTCGTGTCAGCTGCTGAGGTCTTGAGTTGTGTGATTGGTTTGCATAGCGCATCCACCTCTCGATTAATTCTCTTCTGTTTCTAAATCTTTTCCTAGTGACTTAGTTGTCGTACTTCCTATTGGATTTGTTGTTGTTGTTGCTGTTAAAAAATTGTCGGCATCATTTTGCTTGTGATTGTAGATTGAGAAACTTGAAGTTGTCAACAAGAAATGGGTTCGGTTGAAGTTGATTCCTGGAACTCAGGTTGATACGGTAGGTGCGCCGTTGAAATCTTCACCGTTTGCTCTGCATGGTCTGTGGAAAGCTATGCGGATGCATTGCTCGTTTGGGTGGTCTTGTCTTGTCTGCTCGTTTGGGTGGTCTTGTCTGCTCGTTTGGGTGGTCTTGTCTGCTTGTTTTGGTGGTCTTGTCTGCTCGTTTGGGTGGTCTTGTCTGCTTGTTTTGGTGGTCTTGTGTGCTTGTTTTGGTGGTCTTGTCTGCTTGTTTTGGTGGTCTTGTGTGCTTGTTTTGGTGGTCTTGTCTGCTTGTTTTGGTGGTCTTGTCTGCTTTTGAAGTTGGTCTTGTGTGATTTGTCTTTTAATGTGAAACTGCAAATATTTTGCTTAGGGAATGATTTGGTTTAACATCGGAAGCGTTGAAGCATTTGAGAGGAATCTGGAGAACGCTCAGCTTGAGATGAACATCGAACCGGCCAACTTCGTCTCTGTTGTTTACAAGACAGAGGCTGAAATGTAAGACTTCTTGATCTGTTTACGTGACGATTATTAAATGTGTTGACTGAAGTGTAAGTTGATCTATATGACGATGATTAAGTATGTTGGCTGAAATGTAAGTATGTGTATCTCTTTGTGACTTATACTTCCAGTTGTTGAAATTTAAATGCCATGATGTCTGTGTGACTCTGGCAATTTAGTTGTCAATGGTGGTTGTACATTGTATGTTTGCTCAATAATGCACCATAGTTGATTTTTAGTTCTGGATTCAGATGATATGGCTTCCTCGTTTGTATCAATTGTTTGTGAGAAATGTAAAGGTTTTGTCCAGCCAATGAATGACGTGTGTTTGTGTGGCTTCGGAAGAGTCTGATCACTTCCTCTGAATGATGATGATGATCTTTTGTCGTTGTTTTTCTAGGGGTGGAATGTTGGCTTCTGCTCTGAACATCGTCCTTCCTCTGGCCTTTCTCTTCTGGATACTTCGTCGATCCTCAGGCCTCATGGGAGTGAGTGGCCTGCGATCTCTTATCATGGGGTGAAAGTGTTAACCCTTTCAGGCTGTAGTTGAACTGTGGTTGGGGTTTTCATGGGAGTGAGTGGCCTGTTATCATCCAGTGTGGTTAATATGCTAACCCTTTCATAGATTTTCAACTGATTTATTATGCATTGGTTGAGTCCCGCTATCTAATGCTCAAACATCAATCGATGGCACTGAGCAGCTGTGAGTGAAGGACCTGCTCTGGGTCCCTATGCTATTACCGTCTCAGGGCAGAAGGGTCAAACCCATACTCTCCATGTTCCATGTTACAAGGTGAGCAATCGAGCACTTGGCTACAGTGGCTGGTTTTCATGTTCAGCCATTTGAACCAGACATTTCTGTAAAAACAAATAAAGTGTAGAGGGTGCCATCTTGCAGTTCTCTGCTTCATCATCTCCTTCATCATCTGGTTCATCATCTGGTTCATCATCTGGTTCATCTTCTGCTTCTTCATCTGCTTCATCATCTGCTTCATCATCTGCTTCATCATCTGCTTCATCATCTGGTTCATCTTCTGCTTCTTCATCTGCTTCATCATCTGGTTCATCATCTGGTTCATCATCTGCTTCTTCATATACCATCATCGGTTGCTCCCTCTGGTTTATTTTGAGACTGCAGGATGTGGGTGATTGTGATGGTGTTGTGTGTCTGTAGGGCAGTCGTCCTGGAGGGGGTAGTCGCTCAGCAGGAGGACTCTTTGGATTCGGACAGACGACGGCAAAGGTCATCAAGGATGACGTCGGCATCCGATTCAAGTAAGACGACGTTCAGTCGATAGAGACTAGTTCACCGAGTTATAGTAAGTTTAGGAATATTCACATGGATACAGTCATCATATAGACCGTTCTATAGGATTATACGATTGGGGCGTGCGCGTCAAGTGTTCGCAGGGGGGGTGGGGTACAAAAAGTACATGATTAGTACCTAATCACCTGGAGGTCAGTAGTAGCTGTTGGTAGACAATTAGTAGTGGATCTTTTGGAGGTCAGATAACGTGGATATGTGGCTCGTTTTGCTGATGTTGGTTTGTGATATCAGTTGATTGCTTGATAGATTTGGGATTATCGGAACGTTTTGATCAGGAACTAAATTAGTGTAGAGGTGGTGAGATTGAAAGGTGATTTTGTAAGTGAAGTGGTGACAGGAGTAGGAAGGACTGGTTGCTGTTTTGCAGACTGAATGAATTGTTTCGTTCTTTTTTGATGTGAAATCGTTTAGAGATGTCGCTGGTTGTGAGGAGGCAAAACTGGAGATCATGGAGTTTGTGAATTTCCTCAAGAATCCTGAACAGTACCAGGAACTCGGTGCCAAGATTCCGAAAGGCGCCATCCTCACCGGTCCACCTGGAACTGGAAAGACTTTGCTGGCAAAGGCAACGGCAGGAGAGGCCAACGTCCCGTTCATCACCGTCTCTGGGTCAGAGTTTCTCGAGATGTTTGTCGGCGTTGGACCATCAAGAGTGAGTCATCTCTTCTCTTTCTTGCTTCTCTTTCTTCTCTTTCTTCTGCTTTTCATTTGATCCATTTGTTGATGAATGTTTCAGATGATTCAGCAGATTGCCTCTAACAATTGATGGATGTTTTTGTCATCTGAAAGGTTCGCGATATGTTTGCGTTGGCTCGGAAGAACGCTCCTTGCATCCTTTTCATCGATGAAATCGACGCAGTGGGACGGAAGAGAGGCGGAAGAAGCTTCGGAGGACACAGCGAACAGGAGAACACCCTGAATCAGCTGCTCGTCGAAATGGATGGTGCGTCCTTCCTCCTCTTCTTCTCTAGTTGCGTTTCCTGTGCATCGTTTTACTGGAAGTAAACTGACTTTAATCTGTCAGTTCACTCCTTCTGCCTAATCAGATGTAATCTAAAAACTTCTATAGCACCATTATGATAATTGTAATTGTGATTGAACATATATATATATAGCGCCACTCAGAGTTTCAGAGGCGCTCTCAACCCAAGTCAATGCTGTTACTAACAAATAAGATGGTCTTCAGGCATTTCCGAAACGGGAGAGAAAGACCGAGGAGCTCAAGACGCAATTCATGCAAAAGATGGTTCCAAGTAGAGGGGCCGACATAAGCAAAGTTTCTGGATTGAGCAGTTGCACCACACATGCAGGGGACAACCTCTGGCAGCCAAGGCATCAAGCGATGGTCACTGGTGACTGGTCAAGTGAAACCATACTCTGTGAAAAATCATTTCAAGAATTCCAAGGTGTAGAAGTCTGACTATTGTGGGTTGAAACAGACAAATCATAAATTTAGACCAAGATATGAACTGAAATGAAAAAACTGTTGGAACGCCAGAATTGGGAACAGCCAATTCCAAACTTTGGGGTGACCTCCAAGAACACAGGAGAGAGGCCGACCTCACTCTCCTCCTCATCTAGAAGTACAACAAGATGTCTGTTGATTGAGGGCATCAAACATGAAACAGTGTCGCAGTGGCAAATGAACTGGACCATGTGTCCAATTGGGTGGAAACGTGTAATCTTAAACTAAATTGGAAAAAGACCTTTGAGATGGTGATCAGACGGCCGAAGGCGAGTGCAAGGCAGGACATTGTTCCAGATGTCACCAAGGATTGACTAGGGTCTCGAGCCTGAATGTCCTAGGGGTTACGTTTACAGAAGTTCTCAGCTTTGAGCTGCATATAACCCGAATATGCTGTAAGGCAAGACAATCAATGTATGCCCTGCGCATTCTTGTTGCGCATGGCTTCACGGTTCCGCAACTTTTATGATGTAGCAGTTGCAACAACAGTGGCTAGTTTACTCTATGCTGCCCTGGCATGGTGGGGGTTTGCGGGACAACAGGATAGATGCCGAATCCAGTCAGTAATAAGCAAGCTAATCCGCCTCCGGTACCTTTCTGACGACTACCAAACATTTGAGCGACTTTGCCTTGAAGCCGACACCCGTCTTTTCTCTGCGGTCCTGATGAACCTCGGTTACGTTCTGCATAGTTTACATTCACCCAAAAGCCCCAGCAATATACCCTGCGACCGCAATCGCACGACCATTGCAGATAATCTACAGAGCAAGACTTTTATAGTTAGAATGTTGTACTCATATTGACAGTTGATTGTTATTAAGACATATG